>WBMV01006668.1:110777-302887 GCA_013396655.1 Campylorhamphus procurvoides | reverse complement strand
TTTTTTTAAAACCCCTTTTCCTAGCTCTTTTTATCCTTTATTATTATTATTATTTTTAATTTTTTTTTTTTAAAAATCTCGGCCTCCGGGGCTCCCCCGGCGCTCCGTCACTTCCTCCCTCGAGGCGCTTCCGGGCACGTGGTGCGCCTCCCCGGGCGCCGCTTGCCCGTTGCCCTGGTGACGGGAGCGGGAGCGGGATCAGGATCGGGATCAGGGTCGGGAGCGGGATCTGGAGGAGCGGGGCGCACGGCACTGGCGGGCTCTTGGCTGGGCCCCCCGAGCATCGAGGCGGGTGGACGAGCGCCCTCGCAGCGCCCGTGTCCGGCAGGCGCGCAGTGCCCCCCGCCAGCCCCAGCTGGTGTCCCCTGTGCTGGGGTACACTGTGCCATCAGCCCCGCTGGACACTGCTTAACCTTGTTAAACATTATCGCGGAATCGCAGAATCAATGCGGCGGGAAAAGACTGCAGATCACTGAGTCTGACCTATGACCAATCCCCACCATGGCAACTAGACCATGGCAATAAGTGCCAGTCTTCCCTTAAACACCTCCAGGGATGGTGACTCCATCACCCTGGGCAGCCTTTCATCCTTTCTTATCACCCTTTCTATGAAGAAATTCCCCCTAAGGCTCAGCCTAAACCTCCCCTAGTGCAGCTTAAGACTATGTCCTCTTGTCCTGTCACTTATCTGCCCTGGGGATGAATGTAGGTTTTAAACTGTTCGTGTTGGTACCTGGAACAAGCTTTGCTGAACAAACAGAACACAGAGGTGATGATGGTGCCTGCGAGGTTTTTTGCCCACATCATGTAGAGCGCACGTAGAGATGCACAGTGGAAACCTGCATGAACAGGGTAAAGAAACCACAGTGCCAGAGCTGGCTGGCAGCTTTTACAAGAGAAGGTGCACTGTGCAGGTGTTTGGGCCTTGCTTCCTGTGATTACTCTGGAAGAGCATCAGTTTGTTGCCTGTCAGTTGCCTGACTTAGGGTAAGAGTGGTTGATGATGGCAAACTTACTAATTTCTAACAGTAATGTTGTCATGATTAGATGACAAGTGGAGAGGAACTATTTACAAGAGCATGTAGTGACAGGACAAGGGGCAGTGGCTTCAAACTGAAAGGGAGAAGATATTAGATTAGATATTAGGAAGTAATTTTTTACTGTGAGGGTGGTGAGGCACTGGGACAGGTTGTCCAGAGGAGTTGTGGATGCCCCATCCCTGGAAGTGTTCAAGGCCAGGCTGGGGGGGTGCTTTGAGCAACCTGATCTGGTGGAAAGTGTCCCTGCCCATGACAGTGGATTGGAACATGATCTTTAAGGTCCCTTCCAACCCAAACCTTTCTGTGATTCTGTGATCAATATATTTCTTTCCAAGAAAATGAGAAATGCCCAGTGGGTCAAACCAGTGGCTCATCTTGATGAGAGCTGGTGAGTTTCCTTTAAGGATGACAGCACATCCACCAAGGACAGGTGGGATGAAGCAAAAGAGAAGCAGAAATGAATCACATTCCATCCACATGTACAAGGTGCAGAAGCTAAAGCACCTCCAAGACTATGAGCAGCATAAATGCTCCTGCAAATGACATGTCTAAGCTTCATGTTGCAAGAACATTGCATCTGGCTCTGTAATGATAGTGCTGGGCTATCAATTCGCAGGAGATAATTCCCATTATCAATTGGAGTCGATTCCCATTGACTTAGCGTCACAGAATAACATTTGCTGCTGCCTGAAAGGTAGCAAAACATGCTGTACAGAAGGGCGTTTGGGCTATTAACGAACATTCTTGCTCTAAATGCTGAAGGTTCTTTTCTAATTCAGATGGAAAACTGTCTGGCTGATTTTTAAGGAGATATTTAAGGTTATTCAAAACAAAAGATCAGATAGTGAACAAAGAAACAGTGACAAGGCGGGGAATGAAGCAAACAGTAATCCCTGTGAATCAACCACTTCTAAACGCCACAACAGCTAGATGAACGACTAAGCCATTTGTCCCTCTTGCAAAACCCCCTGAAGTGGATTCAAGGGAGGAAACTCTCTGGAATGTATGCAAATGAAGGGAAGTTACTGCAATAGGACTAAGAGGAAATACCGCAATAAAGAGGCTTTAGGATTTACTGGAGGGTGCTTGGCAGCAGGGGGGGATGTTGGAATCGGTAAAGAGAATTCGAGGATTTACAAAACTACACTGGTGTGCTTGGGGTAAAAATCACAGGTAGGGAAATGGAGGGATCAAGGTGTGTCAAACAGAGAAAAGATAGGGATAAACAAAGCCAGTCAAATGCAATCACTGTGTTTGCACAAGTTTTGCATCTGATCACCACAGCTTGTACTATATTTGTAATAAATTATTTATTTCCTGTGCAGTTGTGCTCTCTGTCGTGTACATGTGGTCTGTCCAGTCAGCAAGCAGGATGAAAGGTTTGTAGGGTCAGAAACCTAAAGCACATTTCTCTGAGCACTGGACCCTAGGAACAGGATCAGGCTACTGACACGGTGCTTACATGGATGTCTTTGACGTACTGTTTCCTGACAGCATTAACCTCTGTGTGCATGTCTGTTGTGAACTTGCATACTACTCTGCTACTGCTGGGATGTGCAACAAGTAAGTTTTCACTCGTCTCCATGGACCCAGAAATAAAGGAAGCTGCTGAATCTTTCAGTCCATCAAATTCAGCTGCCCTTAATACTTTTCAGGGAAAGCAAGTGCACCTGGCCATTAGGTACAGTCCATTCCGCTTGTTCTACTTCCACATTCAAGCATAGTAGTAGGGATGGTGGAGGGCACATCACAACCTGTTTCATTTGGTATATACTGGTTTTCCATTTGTCTGTCTATGAGGTTTTTGAACCTGATGATATCTTTGGTTTCCATAACACTTTTAGCAGTAAGTTCTTTTACTATAAAGTACTTTTTTGTTTTAAATTGATTACCCACTAGTTTCATTACATGCCTGCAGTCTGCCATGGAAAGATTTCCTGAAGAGCAGTTTTCCATTCACTTGATCCAGTACCTTCATAATTTTTGTAAATATTAGTGCTTCTTCTCTACAAATTCTGCTCATTCTGCTTACCAAATGGTGGGATCCTGAACTTTTTAGTGTCTCCTGATTAAGAACTTGTTCCATCGCATAATTGTTGTCACTGAGGCTCATGCTGCAAATTGTGAAACTGGCTTAGAGGGTCTGGCTGGAAACCAGTCAAATGCTTTTTCTGAATAGAAGGAAGAATTCATTTCATAGACAGCTCATGTTGTAGATGCACATCTTCCCAGCTCTGAGCTCTTCAGCAAGAAGCAGCCCATTTTCATTCCCATTACTTTTTTTCTTTTCTTCCCCCTCACCCCCCCTTCCAATCCATTTTAGAAAAGGATTTTTTTTTTGTCTGGAGTAACAGCGTCTTGCAGGACAAGCCACGGAGCGATGGTGACACTCAGTGGCCCTGGAGGAAAAGTGCATCTTCTGAGTTCATGGTTGTTTTTTTCCGATTTATCAGGAATGCAGTGGTATTGAATCTTATACAGAGGTGAGGGAACAACACTTAACATAAGGATGAGCCTGCATATTGTGTCGTACAGATTCATATAGTACAGGTATATAAATAAACATCTAGCCTGTGAAACTGCACTTGTCTTCTTTCGCTTTCTCATACTCATTTACTCACTTCAGTCTGGAAGTGAGGCCATGATCTTCAGGTACCTCAGAAGGATAACCCTTTCTCTTGCAGTGGACTGTTCATTGTGCAAACTACCTTCTTCACGTATAGATTTTAAGTAGGCCATTTATTTTTTATAACAGTGCCCTAACAAGGTCAGAATCCATTTGGGGACATCTTTTATGTTTACAGTCCTCCTCTTTTTAAAGGAGCCTACTTCCCACTATGAACAGCTTCTCTTTGCAGAAAATTCCCTTGCTGTCTGAGATGCTGGTTGCCAGATTGCCTATTAGCTGCCTCCTGGACTGTGCTCTTCTGGCCCTTCTTTTTTTCACAAGCTGAAGCTGCAAAATTTTGCAGCAAATTTCCCAGTTGCCTCCAGACCACCTGAGCAACCAAGACCCACATAGCAGCTGTGGTGAGAAAGTCTCCTGGCCATCTGCCCCACTTTTGCTTACACATAGCAAAGGTTCCTTTCTTGTACTGGAAGATATTTCCTATGGATGTCACCAAGGACAGCAAGCACCTTTCAACAGTCAGAAAAACTGAGCAAGCATCGGATTGCCCACTCAGAACAGACTAACCACTTGCTGTGTTCCCTTATGTTTGCTCCAAGAGGCAAAGACCTCGCTGGCTTCTACTGTACACACCTGTCTTAAGGAAGCGTGCCACACACCACCTCTTTTTCAACTCTGCTTTGCCAGCTTCCTCAGCCTCTCTCACCTGCAGCTGAACAACATCGATCTGGTTTGAAACCACAGACGGGAAATATCTGTTTGTATTCTTATTTCATACTCTTGGTTTCCTTACTTACCTACTCCACATGGGTACGAGATGACAAGACATCCTATCATCAGTAGCAGAGGAATCTTGGTGGGCCTTCTGCTATTTAGATCTAATTTCATGGCCATCTGATCATATAAACTGTAAAACCTTTGACATGTCAATTTAGAAGCAGAAGAGCCTGGCTCATGGGCACAATGAGCACACTGGGTTACAGGCTTCAGGTTTTATTTATAAGCTTATTATCTGAAGTTCAACCAGATCAGAGGACCTTGATCCTGAATTTCTTTCATTCCAGCCCAAATATCCAGAGGAAGAAACTTGCCCAGAAGGCAACTGGGAGATTGCAGATCGCACTTTGCTCACTTGGTAGAGAGCACCATCAAACAGTCTCTATTGACTCCTACAATGTCTTGGGAAGGGGCAATGCTAGGGGAACAACCCTTGGAGGCCTGTTCACTTCCTTCAAATTTTTGCTTACTTGAAGTCAGCCCTGTCCTTTTTTTGTATTAGTTGTCCACAGAATTAATCACTTGTTTCCTCAGGTTTTCTACCTTGCCTGAATGCTTGTTAAGCACTGCTGTGAGAGTTTTATTTTCCTTTTTTTCCTGTCTCTACTGGACAGCCTCAAGAACAACGATGAGTAGGAGTGGAAGGGCTAGTTCTGACCACTTTATGGACAGATCGCTCTGAATAGTCAGAGAAAAAATACATTTACTGTCCTTTTGCAAGCTGTGTTGGTCAGGCAAAGGGCTGCTAGACAGGAATCCCTCAAACAACTCTGGTCATATCTTCCCTTTATGTTCCTTTTTCTCCCTTTTTTTTCCCTTCATTCTCTCCAAGGTACTTCCTCTATAGAAGCATCATCACTTCCTAAATTTACAGCTCACCTTGTTCACTTTGTCTCCATTGGCTCTGGGCTCGTTTACTTCACAGCCTTACTTCATATTTATGGCATTACTGTCCTGGTAACTTCTCTTTTGGTAATCAGCTCTATAAAACTAGCACCCAATTTTTCTTATCTACGATCCCACCTTTAATGTGACTACCTTGCTAATGGCACTGCATATCCTGAGGAGCCATCTGCATACTCTATTCTCCTGTTGTATGTGTTGCATCCTGAAATTCCTCAGATTGTTGTCTTTTTTTAAGTAGTGCCACAGGTAAGGATTAGTCATTTGGGTTAATGTCTTGACATGATGGGACTGGGTGTTGCCAGAGTCTAAACACGCAGTGAATTTGGAGTGGATGTTATTTTGGTCTCTTGGCCTCCCTTCACAGGGCATTGTTGCACAGTCTTTTTCTGTCTAAATTAACTAGTAAAGTATTTCTTCCTTGAACTGGTAAAGCATTTCTTTCTTAGCCTTCCCTTGCCTGTTCTTAATGCTCAGTTACCACAGAAAGATGGTTCACGGGGCCATGTAGTAAACCAGATCAGGATTAAAAATGCTTCTTTTTTTGTTCGTTTGTTTTTTGTGCTTGGAGTCTGATTGCGGACTAATTGTTGTGTTAACTAAACTGAAAAGATAGCTCAGAGATGGGACCTGGGGAGTCACAGTATGGTGACCAAAAGCAAAATATATAGCCTTGATGTACACAATGTTTCTCTTTTACAGCCAGTGAAATCTTCATCAACTGTCAAGTCACTGCCTTTTTTTCCAGGTTCCACATCCTTTATTTCACTAGATCCCAAACTACTGTGTGTCAAGGCAGGCTTCCCATAGAATTTTAGGGCATAGATGAAAGGAAAAGGGCGTTTCCAACACAGCAGGGAAGAGGAGAGCCAGAGCAATGAAGTTTTCCTTATGAAAGCAGAAAACTCAGTTCATGGTGCCAGAGCATACTAGTCAGAAACCTTCTTTGAGATATCTGTGGAAAGAAAGAGAAAAGAAAAGGCAAAGTGCCTGATGAATTTTAAGCAAGTTATCTAAGGACTAAATGATCTTAGGGGTTGAGTTGCAACATCTTTTTATCATTTACATAGGCATTTCCAGATTTGGGATGCTGTGAGGACTGCACATGTAAGGAGTGTATGGAAGTGAAATAAAACCAGATCCTTTTAACCTTCCATGGTATGCTCAAACCTTAGTCTACATTGAGATTAATACCTGGGATGGCAACTGTGCTCACAACTAGTAAATAGATCCCAATTCAACTTGTAATCCAAGAGGGCTCTACATCACATGATGGGATTAAATACAGAGCAGAGGTGGGGTGTTTTGCTTGCTTACCACCAGTCCTCTGCTCTGTTCCAGCTTCTCCCCCCTTGGAAGCCTGTTAACACTAACCTGAACTGCAAGGGAAAACATATTCTCTTGCTGTGCGTTCATCTGTAGAAACAAAAGAGAAAGGGTGGTGAGTTGCAGAACTGCATGGTAGGGTAGTTCCAAGCTTTTTTCTCTCTAAGACAAAAACCCACTACCCTAATTTTTCACTCTTCAGATTGTGAATGCAGGAACAAAAAAATGTCTGCAGTGGGTCAGACCAGCGGTCTGTCTCCCCAGTATGTGTCCCATACAGCTGTAAGAGATCATATTATGCATTGCAGCACCTTGTAATGCAAGGACATTTTTTCTAAATAGAGAACCTTTCAGTAGTGTGTCCTGACAGTCTTGCCTATTTACTGATAATTAGTATTTTCATGTCAGGTAACACTTCCTAAATTTTATGTCCTAAGCACAAAAATTCTTTTACAGGATGAAATAGCAAAGAGAGAGCATATTAGGTGACAATATTTTGCTCCATAATGGCTGGATTAAGAAGTGTCCTCCTCTTCTTGCCACGGTATGAAACATGGGGGGAACAAGAATGGAATTTAGTATATGACATGTAGGCCCATAGTACTGCTCTTGAAATCATGTCAGTTTTTCCATTTTGTTCTCAAATTCTATTTTAAAAATAATTGTTAGTGTTTCATCCGTTGTTTTGTCTCGTTCTGAGCACAGAAGAGACACTCAAAATAACACCAAGATCTCTCTTCTGTGTGCCAATAGTTCATTCAGAATTTTAAAGGGTAACAAATTATTTTCCTATTATCCTCTGTGACATGGAAGCACCCAGTGAATGGTAGGATTGTTGCACTATACATGATGAGCATACAACTAAATTCTGCCTTCTAATGGATCAGGGTGGCACTACTTAATATGGATTTTTAATAAATGCGTAAGTACTCTCAAGAGAGCTATAGAGCTGAAGATATTGAAAGTTGACAGAGATGTCTGCATTCCTTGAAGTTAGAGGAACAAACACAGTCATTTTGAACACATAACACCACACAACAAAATCATAGTGCCAAATCATCTCATCTCAAGAACTTCTCTAAGCAAGTGGCTCTGCTTAGAGCCACTTGAGTGTCAGTTTTGCACAGAGGAAATCCAAGCTTGAAGTTGCAGGAGGAAGTGCACTGGAATAATGGAGTTAAGGGAATAAGGGTCACAGAATTATGTCTGAGCAGGGGGTATAATAGTTACTCTTTGCCATGGTCAGTGAAATCTCACCTGGCTTATAGTAGTCATAGACTTGCACTGTTGCTGCTTTCAGATTCTGCACTTCAATATCTTGTTCCACTGTAATGTTAAGCTTCAGAGAAGTCTCACCCAGCTGGAGAGAAGAATAAAAGTAAGCAGAAATGCACTGGTCATCTCAACGTCACCTACATACCAACTTTCCTCCTTCTGCATCAGAGATTTCTTTTTCTGTCTTTCCAGGTTCTTCCACCCTTTTCCTCTTTTCCCAAAATTGTAGCCCACTTGACCACCCTAGATATTTGTATTTGTGATCTATGAAAGTGCCAATGCAAAGTACTTCTGTCGCTACTGCTTGAATGGGCAGTTCCCTGTGGTCTTCATCTTACCTCTTCCAAGTAGATTGTGACTTTGTCTGGTTTTATCTCTGACTTTTTCACCAGTGGTACCTTCTCGAGCTATATAGAAAGGCAAGAGAGGAACTTGGTTGACATCAGTGTATTGGCATTCCCTGTCTCACACCAAGTTTTGCATTTGTCAGTGAACCACTGTTGACTAAAGCACTTAGCCTAGTCAGGCAACTAGTCAGGCCTCTGTTCCTCAGCTTTATAATGGCATTGAGATTGCTGGGAGCAAAACAAGCCTTGGAAAATATTGTTTCAGAATTGGGACAAGTGTCCTTTCAGCACTTGTAGTGAAGGGAAAGATGGCTAGTAGTAGGCTATGATGGATCTTCCTAGCTATTGCCTGGAACACTGGAGCATACTATTGAACAACCTGAGGGGATTCAACACCACTTTATGGAATATCCCTAAAAAATGCACTGGCAACTGCAAAGGGTCTCAGTGTACCCCAGGTGGTTCTAACTAGGTGCTTTTCAGCTCCTCTCCAACTTCTTACTGCATACACAATCCTACTGAAGACAAAAAACTTCACAGTCAGCTGTGCAAATGGAAAGTTGCTTTGTGAAATAGCCCTCTATATCTGCACTTGCTTAATGTAGTTAATTTTTAGTAAGATAAGTGGCTACCCTTCTCCATCAGTTCTTACCTACTTGGATATTTCTGACTGAGCTACATCTGGAAAACAGATTTTGCTATGTTCAAGAAAGGCCAGAGGAAAAGTCTTACCTCTTTCAGAGAGCTCTTCACAGGAATGAATCCTGACAGCATCTCCACCTCCACCAGCGCCATGTTACTGGTCCCACGGTTCCCTACATAACTGAAGAATCAGGAGAAAAGCACATTAGATGTGGAAGGCATCACAACGTTTCTGGGAGATACTAATGGACACCTCCAAACTTTGCCCTGCTCTACATTGGTATGAAGGCTCAGCAGCCCATCTAACTGATGGGAGAAAGGGACAAAAATTGCCCCCATCTATTCACTCGTTATGGAGATGGACTATACAGTGGATGTGTTATGGTTAATGTGTTAATGCTTCATGTTGCCCTCTCCAACAGGTGGAAGAGACCTTTGCTGTTACATCTTGAGAGTGGCAATCATCTCTTTCAGTAAGGACAGTAAGGCATGGAGAATATTGATCAAGACTGTCATTCTAGAGACATGCAGGCAAGTGAAATATGGATAGGGACTGGAGTTTCTGATGTCTGATTCCATCAGATGCTTCAGCCCAGGCTGCCAAGTGTCCACCAAGGTGGGAGATCTGACTCTTGGGAACACTGCCATCTCAGCATTGAGTGCTCTGAGGGGTGCTGAGCTGCTCCATGCTGACTGAGATAGTTGCAGTGGTTCTGCAAGACACTGCAAGTGCATTGCCATGCTCCTCGAGGCCTTAATTCTCAGTTAGCAACCTCTTTGGGATCTATGGAGAAGAAGAGATCATCCCCATGTCTTTGTTTCCACAGACAGGGGGCTTTTATGGGGTTCTGGTCATACAGTTGGGGTTCCCACTTCTTTACACTGAAGAAAGAGCTTCAAGGGATCTCATACCTGACAGACACATGGATGTCAAACTCTTTCCTGACACCATCACATTCTCTTGCTACTGTTTCCACATCCAGGACAAAGACCTCTTCTGTTTTTGGTGGTGGAGTGTTATAGTACAAAGTGTTCTGGTGGGGGAGAAAACATGGCTTTGAAGTGCCTCAGATTTGCCCTGAATGAGCTAAAGGACTATCTGTGCCTCCACTTTCAATGAATAACCAGTGGCTAACACAGTTGGATCCAGATGCACTTTCTGTTCAGAGATGTGCTGTTTAGCACATAGCATCAGACACACCTGCCAAATGCAACCCTCAGCATGGAGACTCAGCCATCTGTGATACAAGGCCTCATTCAGTCTTATCAGACAAAAAAAAATATCTGTTAAGGTGTAAGAAAGTACATTAGCTAAGGCCGGGCCCCACAAGGAGAAAGAATGTAACTGGTAACTCCTGACATGCTAATAGTAGTTCTAGGTCTCAAGAGAAAAAATACTGGCAAAAGAAGTATAAACCTCAAAAGAAAGATAGAAAGAACAAAGAATCAGAAGAGGAAAACTCAGCAAGTGGGATGATCACACTCCTCCAAAGAGAATCTTCCTCTACCTGCCTGATGACCAACTGCCTGGCCAGCAGATACTCATCAGATGTCTTATGCTTATTTACTATATTGAAGTATAGCCAAGTAGTATGAGTCCTCAGTACCTCCTACATGCATTAACAATAAATTTTTGTGTCCTCTCTTCTATACACTGCTTGCAGATTTTCTGCATCATAAGAGATGGCTGAACAGAAGTGATCCAGTGAGGGAGGTTTTCACAGGGAGTAACTTGAGTTCTTTGCTGCATGAATGGCTCATAAGTGGATCACTATCAAAACTGCCAGAAAAATAAGATCTATCCTCCTGATGGACCAGTTGTGTTGGTGTACTGGAATAAGAAGACCTTGGTACTACGTCACTGCTCATCTCTGCATGTGATAAAAACTCAAAGACTATTACATCAGAAGACATAGTATACAGTGTTCAGCTCCTGAAGCAATGACATCAGCAACACACATTCAAAATAGAGGCAGGTACTGTTCTGCGTCTCATTACTCCTGACTTCAAACCTATTGGTCTCTTAACAACAACATGGCTCTATAGCATGGGGCAGCAAAAGTGAGGCATTTCTGAGAAGATAGCAGAGATGGTTGCAATGAAAGCATGTCAATACAGTATACCTGAGTACCTTCCAGCTTGACATAATTTCTGCCTAGAAAGCAAAATCCCACTCAGAACTTGCGGCTATAGTGCCTGCTTGGAGACAAGCCTCACTTTAATGATCAGAGGCAAAACTTGACAGCTCTATTCCTTATGTATACGCACCTGTACATAAACACAGCCACTGCCAGTCGCTTGCACTGTGTATGTCCCTGGGACTCCAAGGAGAGGTGCCTGATGCAGGACCAACTTGTTGTTCTTGTGCACATGGAACTCCAATGGAGAAGCCTCCTTGCCTTTCACTGTCACCTTTACATCTCTGATCTCCTGAGGAATCAGGGCTGCATACTGAGCGAGGGCCTGCAGGCTAACAACTGTGTCCTGAAGGCAGAGAGAGTCACTTTGCTGTGAAGCCATGCAGTACAAGATGCAGCACACTAGTTCAGACACTGCAGGGAGAACCACACTCCTCATGGCCCTGATTCACACTCTGACACAAGTGAGCTCTATGGCCCCAGCTGTATAGGTAGGATCTATACAGGGAGCAGGATGACTTAAGTTACCTGGAAAGGATAGCTTCTGAGCCCTGGGGTTAGCAGTCCCAGACCCTGGGTAATCTCAATTACACTACACAATCCCCTTCCCAAGCAGGGCTCATATACATCTGTCCAAAAAGCATGAATCTAGAGTGACATGCATGTGAGAGATGTGCACATCACTCCAGGCTCTCTCTCTCTTTCTCCCATGATTTTCCCTGGTTTGTTACCTGTGTGGAAGCAAATCCTCCAAAGCCATTTCTTTGTCCACTGAGCCAGCGCACAAGCTTGCTCACTGATGCTTCGTTGAGTGACAAGTCTGGTTTGGAGACATGAGCCAGTACAATGTAGGCTACTGTCTCAATCATAGAAGAAGATTCTTCACCACCAGAATGTGATGCCAGGAGCTTTGCTGATGGGGGAAGAAACATGTAGAAGAAAAGAACTGTAGATTCCTATGAACGTCAGCTTCCCCTGCCTCATTTTCTTTGAGGACTGACAGTTTCCTGTACAGCATCAGGAATGCATATGGCTTTATGGGGCACCTCACAGGGCAGAAGCCAATCCATCTGGGTTTTTTTGACCTTGAAAGGGCCAGCCACCTATGATAGGCTCCATTTCTTCCTTCGAAAGCATAGATAGGCATCCAGGCCCCAAATCCTCAACCAGTTCCCCTAGGAAACAATTCCCTCAGAAACTGATGAACTCTGAACAGAGGTTCTTTATTGGTACATGCCAAGTTTTATTCAGCAATGTGTACACTCAAAGCTATGTCTCCAAGCTTCAACATTTTCTGCTTTTACCTAGCATAGCCTAATAAGACCCTCACACTGAAAAGCTCTAGGACTCACTTCCAGTTCGTTGTACCTATTGTGCAAGAACTGGTCACTCTTTGAGGGAGAATTGCTGGCTACTGGAGGAGCAAGACTACCCAACTTACTTCATTGGTACCCTCACTATGCAATGCATAAGCTAGGACAATTTAAGAAGAGCTGGGCTCCCACCTAAGGTCCAAGCTCAGAAGTGCTGAATACATCTGAGTCTGGTCAAATATTTTGCTGCAGTGACAGTAGGGGACTAACCAAAATTCAGCTAAGAATTTAGCTTAATTGTGCCAGTGTAGACACCTTCTACAACAGTACAAATGTGAAAAACTTAAATGCTTTTAAATTCAAAGTCATTTTTCAGAACAAACCTTTGCTTTTGAAAGAAGAACCATCAAATCACTTGTTTGCATAAAACCAGAGTAAAGACTTCAGAATTTAGTTCAGGTTCTCTATGGAGGACCGCTATTACTTCATTATGTTTACCACAGGGGAAGGTTCTTTCCTTATTCCTTGTGTATTATCACAGAGGCAGCTCTGAACAAGTATTGCATTCAGTTTGTGCAATTCTACTCTTTCCAGTTTGCCCATTAGCTGTTCTGTGAAACCAGCTGGCATCTTGAGTGGCTGTGCAGTGAACTGCGTTCTGCACTGGTGGCTGAGCAGGCTGAAAAAATTCTCTCTCTCTTTTTGTGAGTTATTTTTCAGCCCCCAGTGTAGTTCACCCTACTGCCAGACAAACAAATGTGGGGAGGAACTTACTTATACCAACTCAGGTAATATTATCAACTGTTTGACCATAGGCTTAGGTGCTTTGAATCACCCACACCAGCGTCCTCATTCAGGACAGATGTCTATCTTTGTGCCAAGTTAAAGAGAGAAAAGGCAGAACGAAGCTCAGCAGCACAGCAATAAAGGTGCCTGCAACCGAGGGCCCTGAGCTGAGTAGAGCATCATTGACAAAGTAGTCAAAAGGTTTAAATTCTTCAAGTAAATGTCCTGGCCAGCAGCTGAACAGACATGGTGAAACAAGTCTCCTCTGCAAGATCTATTGTACTATGCATGAATTGCTGAAGAATTACAGGAGCACCACAACTCAAGTAAACATTTTGACCACACACATTGAGCATGGATCACCTCTGCTGCTTTTGATTAGAAATTGTTCCCTGGGTCTGAGAAAACTAGAGGCTCTCACAGCTTCAATACATTATGACTTTCTGACACAAAAGCCTATTTGCGAGCAGTTAAATTTCCCAGACTACTGCAATTAAATGCTACAGATATCAGGGCTTAAACACAGTCGTTATCTCTAGGACTCAAAATCTTCTTAACAGCAACAACGTACCAGTTTCCTTCTCTAGCATATCCAGGAGCTGCTCTCTCATCTCTGTGTCCTTACTCAGAGTGAAGACATAAGCCATCAAAGCCTTGACATAAAGGCTTGTCTCATCAAGTGTTACATTCTTAAGGCAATGTAAGGCATTATCCAACATGGTGTCCTGAAAAAGGAATCCAAACCAAGTGAATTTCTGCTGACCAAACAAAACACTGTTGTGAACATCTATTCCAGATACATCTTTGATTTATTTTAGGGCTAGGATCTCTCTCAGTGCTGTGGATTGCAAAGTAGAGTAAACAAGGCATCACTCACTGTGGGTTGAAAGCAAAGGTGTGACTGGACATATCACTGGGATAGGGGATTGCTAATACACTGAAGAATCCAGCTGTAAGAAGTGTTGTCAGATCTGCATGCTGTAGGTCTTAGATCCTGAGCAAGTATGATGTTGTTTTTAGAACTGTACCATTAAGCCTGGAATATCAGTTCTTTTTTTGCCAGAACAGTCTATACTTATCTTGTAGATAATTGCTTTTATTCAGGGGAAAGGGGTGGAGGGGGAAACAGTGCATACCTGAAAGGTAGCCTTTTTCTTTCTCCTTTATCTCTACTGATAAGTTTAATGAAAACTATTGCCTTTGCCTGCAAGCCCATTGTCATTTTCAGAGACAATTGTTTCCCCTGGGATCAGCTAGGAAAAGCAAGTGCTCTGCTTTGCTGCAAATCAGGCCACTTATATTAAGAACTCCTTACCGAGTTAAAAATTTCCTATTGCACTTATTGTGTACAAAGGGGGGAATGAGAGAAGCTTTCACCAACTCAGGCTGGGTTCTCTCTGAAGCCACCAGTTGGGAAGGAATAATGATGGAGCAGGCTCCCAATCCCTGCAAGATGTGACTTACATTTTTCTCCAGATGGAGTTCCACCAGTGCAGCAGCAATATAGGCTGTTAATGAGATTGTATCATCCACACCACCCTGCAAGCACACAGATAATCATCAGAGAAGTACAAATGCAACCACTTCTTGCCTGTCACTGTATAGCCACTGAAACTGCCTATGGATGGCCTAGCTGAGTGAGTACAGTAGCATGCTTCTGGGCATTCTTGGACTGGAAAGCACTATAGCCTCCCTTGGTGAATGTCATAGAAGTCTGGTGCTGAGGCAGTCTCAGAGCCATGTTGGGTATACCACCTAGGCATCCCTTCTCACAGAAAGGCATGAAGCAAACTGTTAAGCAATTTATTTTATTAAATATGTTACAACTGTATACTTGAACAAAGTTTTTATGATGCAGGATTTGCATACAAGAAGTTATGCAAGTTTACATATAGTTCAGCTGACTGTGAGAAGCTACAGGTTAAACAGGCTTTCAGAAGCCTCTTTTCACATCAAAGAATGTTCATTCTTGGGGCAGTTCTGTTTGCATCCTCAGAAATGAGACAAGACTAAGTTAAAATGAGAGAGGAAAATTGAGCTAAGATTCTAAGAAGCGCTGTTCAGACTGACTAGCAGAAACTTTGAAATGTAAGGGAGGTAGGGATGCAAAAGCTGTTCCAAAATGTTCTGTTCAAATAGAAAGCTCAAGCTGTAATGAAAGCCAGACAAGGATGAAGAGTCTACACCTACATTCCGGTTCTATTTTGTACTGCACCCAAATTTTAAGGAAAAAAGCATAACCCTTTTCTTTACTAAAATAGCAGCCTGTTTTCTTTCATAAACTTGCCTTGTATTTAATATGGGCAATTTTGCAATCTGACCAGTCCGGATTATTGACACCCTTACAAAGGCAATGAACCCAAGTATTGCCATACTGCATACACATTGTTCAGTATCTAAGTATTAGGGTATGTTCAGCAAGAGTTTGATGCATTTCCAGCTACACTGCAGGGATCATTTGGGAGATGCCAAAAAGTCATACTTTCTTGGCAACAGAGAGACAACTGTGAATCCCATATTACAGCACAGAGAGTATTGTGCATTGTAAGGCATGAGAAAAGGGAGAATCCAGCCAGGGTATTCTAGACTGCTGCAGGCCTTGCTGGTCCTTTGCCTCTGTTTCCCTTGTACAAGAAAAGACCGTGAGACTGTTAAGCTTCCCAAGGTCGGGAAGCCTCTGAATGTGCACCTGCAGCATGAAAACAAGACCATAAAACAAGGGAGTTTGGACAGCATGACTCCTCCAGTGGACACAAGAATGTACAGAGATAATAGAAGCAGCCTTCTGTTACTGGGAAAGAGATCTTAGAGCTAGGATGTTTGAATTGTTAAGATTTATAGCATACTTTAGGATCTGATTACCTATGCACGAAAAGGTATATGTGTGGAACACGTGTAGAATAAAGTGGACGATTTTATTACACTCTCTATGAGAGCAACCTCGTCTCATTTTGCGCCTTTTACCGTGCCGCGGCACTAGACAAGCATTAAAATGTAAAAATATTTCTCCCTGTGCTCTTGAAGTGCCTTGGCACAATTAGCTGTGATGTCTTTTGCTAGAATAAACATGAAGAAAGCCTAGCAGAGGTTAAAACCTCACACAGAGGAAATGCCTGCTGTTTTACACCATGCTTTTTCATTCTGCTCTGGGAAGATGCCTTGGCTGTGCTAGGCTATTGGGACATTGTTTTATGCTACTGTGCACAGTGGAAGAGCCAGGGAAAACAACCCTGTGCCTCACATTGTGTTCCTCCTGCTCCCACTCCCATGTCTGGCAGCCATACCTTCAAGTCATTGTTGAAGAGCTTCCCCACACTCTGGAAGCAGCCACTGGACAGCTGATGCTTCTGCAGCCAGAGCAGAGCACTGTGAATGTGATCCTTATCGATGTAAATGTAAGAGCTGGCTTGTCCAAAGGACCTGGCTACAAAAGCTGTCAGCCTGTGAGCAGAGCACAGAGGAATCCCATGTCACAGCCAAGACATTAACCAGCAAGGACAATAGGTTTAGAATGACAGTAGCAACTCTGGTCACTCACCATGTGTTGCCCTGCTCGTCACCTTTCCCAAAGGCACTATAGGAGCCATCATCATGTCTGTAGAGCAGCTCACGCTGGTAACCTATGACAAGGTGCCAGGATATGACTCTCAGTATGATGACCTGTAGCATCTCAAGCTGTGGGAGGACAGCTTCACAGCAAGAGACTTCACCAGGTCCCACAGTCAAAGACATTGAGGCAAGCACACCACTCCACAACTCCCCATGCACCCCACAGCACCAGCATGACAAGAAGCAGTTGCACAGCATCCCTGCAGTGCGCCGTGTGGCTGCTCTGCATTACTGGAGCTGTTATGAACAAGTGCTGCGGGTATCCTCCCTGCCGTTCTGCAGAGTGGTGACATGCTCAGCCACCTCATGTCTCCCCATACTCCAGGGAGCCCTCAAGGGCCCTTGCTTTGAATAAAAAGAGCAGTAGTAATGACAAGGAAGGCTTTTCCTAGAGGGGACCAAAACGAAACCCTGTTTTTCAGCACTTCTGCTAGCCCTGTTCTCTTGGGTAGGTCCCCCTCTCCCAGATATCAGGATATGCTCTTGGTACAAAACAGAAAGGGTGAAAGAAAGGGAGTCAAATCCTATTCATGGGAGGCTGCTGAGCTTGCAGCATAGCAGGATATGGCAGGCTGAAATGTGAGGCACGTTACAACATGAAACACAGACACTGGCACTGTATTAAATTCAGCTTATACTAGACAGAATAGACAGGCCTCCAAAATATGTGTCCCAAAACATGGGGAAATACTAAGCTACTGAAATCCTACCAATTCCCAAAGGCCACTATTCCATGTAATAGCAGCTAATGCCCTGTTTCCACAAGGTACATCTGTCAGCCTTAGACCGATAAGGGAACAAACAGGCATTACATAACGATGGAAATCATTAATTACTCATACCCTTCTCAAAAAAGCAGTTAGTACTTCAACTACAGCAGAGACAGAAGTACTGTTTTTTTTTCAGAAACACACTTTTCTTTCCGTGAGACATTTTCCTTTTTCTCTGTGATATCTTCCTTTGTAACAGTCCTGGCACTGCTCCCACTCCTGCCCTTCACCTCCCCACCAGACCTGTGCCCGACAATCTTGATTTACAGCAGCTTCATTTTGCAGCAGAAGGAAGGACAATATTTACCTGTCTTCAGGAATTTGAGTGCTTTATCTTTAATTTCTGCATCCAGTTGTTTAGTCTTATTCAGGTACTGGAGTATGAAGATATTTGGTGCAAACTGAACCATGTTCTGTTCACCACAGCCAAAGGGCATGCTTAGCAGCTGGTCTAAATTTTGAAGTGCTGGACCCATGATGTCACCTTACATTTGAGGTGGAGAGAGGTGAAAGGCAAAGCACAGACGTTAAGCACTATGAAACTAAAGGACTGCTGCCTTCTCTAAACTCTAATGGGATCCTAGAAAAGAGCCAGTTCCTAACTGAACAGATATGACTGAGATTTCTGGTGGCCCCTCACAGACTAGGCCAGAACAGAAAGGGAAGACATCACAGTTCTGGGAGGAGGGAGGGAATGCGAACCTTGAGGGGGTCTGAAGAAAGGTAAAGAGAGCTGTCATTCCTGGGTGGGTACCAAGAAGGGAAAGGAATTATAGAAGCAAACTAAGTGGAAATCTGCAGAGATGGTTTTGGTTCACAGAGGTGGATGGCAGTGACGGAAGTCAGAGGAGATAGCCTTCTCCTCCAGCCACTTGGGGATCACCTAGAATCATTCTTTATGAGATGAATAAATATTGGAAAAGATTAGTTGATCCACATTTCCGAGGCCAACATCACACCCATTACAGATAATCTCATGAGGAGCTAGGTCAATGCATCAGTAAGACCATTGTGTAAGCTTCTCTCACTGGGGACCCAAGATCAGGGAAAACCTTTCTCACCTATCACAGAGAAAGTGGCTCGGCCAGATCCCTCCAACACTTCCGCAGGCAGAGTCAGGGACAACTCTTCAGAGACAGTGTTATCTGAGGAAGGCAGAACCCAGAAATTTATCCCATGGAAGAAGCATCACACACAAGCATAACATCCAAGGAGACCCAGGTGAGCCTTAATGTGACATTGAGTCACAGCAGCCAAGGCTTGCAAATAAATGCCTCAATACAGGAAATTTTCCCAGGTAAAAGAAGACATGGACAAATTATAGTAGGTGTTCTCCCCAGCTGGAATGGTACCACCAGCACTCGTTCTCTGACAAATTCCCCCCACCTTTGGGATTTGCAGTAGCCCTGTCCCTTTCATCCTGCTCTCACGATTATAGAAGTCAGGGATTTTCGTCCCATACCTGAAGGACAGAGAAAGGCATTTTGAGTCTTCTCTTGTAGGACACCCCCTGGCTGCGGATGGAGAAAGAGGAGTTCAGATAGGGAAGGCAAGAAAGCATGTCACCGTGCTTTGGCAAGTTTGTCTGCTTTCCAAACAGAAGAGGCTAAACTTCCTCTTAGCATCTTGGTAACTGCCCCAGGGGACAAACAACTGTCCCCCGGGGTTCTCTACCCTGAGATGTGACTAACCTTCACAAGCAGAGGTTTTATCACTGTGTCTCTCCCTCCTTGCAAAGGTGTCACAGCAATCATGTTACCACACAGATTGTGTGAATCTTCTGCCACGCTGCTTACAGTGACATTCACTTTGCCTGCAGGGAACACAGGAGCACGTTGCTGAGCACTTGCAGCAGACAGCTTTATGTACAAGCACTAGGTCCAGACATGCAGATGCAGGCAAATTCCACCCCTCCTCCCACTAGCTGCCACATATCCCTCTGCCCAACCTCACCCAGCCTTGTGGCTGTCACGTTCCACACGAAGGTTTTTGCTTCATTGGCACAGAGGCAGCTGGTGAACTGGCAGCTTGGACAGGCATCCACCTCTAGTTCTGGAGTCTCCGTGAGAGTGGTGTGGATCTGAATGTGGTTGGATGTACAGGCACATGTTGGGATAGTGTTAGTAACAGGCACTGCACGCAGGAGCAAATACCTTGGGTCATAAAGTGTGAGGTTGTGCTTTATGGCCCAGATGCCAGTATCTAGGGCTTCAGAGAAGCTCATAGCTTGCCTTTGGGCTCAAGGTTTTGTTTCAGCAGAGACCAGGTAACTGGGGCAACTCACCTGGATACAGTCCTTGAGATAGTTGAAGACAGTGGCTTTTAGGCTGAAAGTCTCTCCTTGGATCACAGAGTATGGCAGTGACAGATCCACAAAAAAAGGCTGGAAGACCCTGAGACTGGTCAGAGGTGAGAAACCAAAGCCAGTATCAGCAACACAGAAGGTGTCGGCGTTCCATTCTGTGATGGTGTCAGGTACAGCAACTTGGAGAGACGCTTGTCCATTGTCCCTACAGCAGGAAGCAGAAGAGGAGTACTTGATTAGAAGTAGTCAGAATACTCCAGGAGTGTCTATGGTGAAAGCAGGTAGAGGCTGTTACCAACCCGACAGAGACCAAATCCCAAATCCAGGTCTCTGGGAAAAGCGTCCGTGGTTTTGGCTTCTTCTTATCATCAGAGTGAGGTTCCAAATCAGCATGGGCAGCATTATTGCCTGCTAGAAAGCAAGTAGTACCTCAGAAAACAGCATATATATACCTACAGATGAAATTAATTCTTCATTCATAGGCAATCTAACACAAACCACAAATGCTTTGTGACACAGAACAAAGTGGACAGGGTTGGCATCAATGAGGATCTAACACACTGTATGTATCTTTAGGGAACACAGCTTTAGGGAGACAGAGTTGGATGGAGTTTAAGCCCAGACTCAGTCTGACGGATCCAAATTTGGTCTGGATTGAGCGGGAGACAACATGTTAAAATGGAGTTATGCTCTTTTAAATATTCTGTGAAAGTGCTGGTGGAGAACACACTACATTTTATATGAAAAACACTGCACGGAGGAATAACACCAATAAGGCATGGAGATTTGAGGTTTTACCTGTGATTTATAAATCAGGTCCATTGAAATGGACATAAACTTTGTTGCTCTCATACAGAAACAAGAAATGCGGCAGAATGGAAGACAGTCGCCTCAGCTGCAGGCTAAACAGGACTGGGAAAGGGAAGCCTCTCCAGTCAAGGAGATGGACATGTCTGTTCCTTACCAACAACACGGTTTTCTAGAACATGCATCTTGGTCTTAAAGACTGGTCGCACACAGGAAACTGGTTTCTTGATTCTAGTATTGGTTATTATTTTCATGCGTAATTTCTAGGAAAATAGTAAAGGGAGTAAATCAATGATAAATAAAAGGGAACAAGGAATGCTTAAACCCTCTCATGATCACAGGTATCATAGAGGGGCAGCGGAAACACTTTTAAATGCTGCTTGTTTATTTCCATAAACTTACAGGCTCAGACTCTGACCACTGCACGAGGAATGCTGACCAGCTTTCTGAGGAATACTGGGACCAATTATTACATCTCATACATGTAAATTTCAACTAGATCTGTACTACATATGCCTGACCCTAACAAAGAGACATAGCCTAGGAATAAGCATCTAGAAGATAGCACAGTTAACATGCCATTAGAGTAGAATTAGGGTCTGTATTTGTAAGGTAGAATTCAGTCAGCCTAAGAAGCTCATGCAGTGCGGACTGCAGGTTGGGATGTTTTCAATGTGTTGTTACCCTCTTCTCATATTTTGAGGTGCTTCTACTTACATGTATCTTTTTAAACAGTGTTCTGTCAGAAGCCGCATTTCTTGGATTTCAGTTGGCAGACATGTTAACACTTTTCTGGCTATCACGATTGTTAGCAGATTAGTTTATTTTATTGATTGTCTCAACAGTTATCCATAAAGCCAGATTGTGAACAACTCCTTTTTATTAAAACGGCTTTGAGGATAAGTAAGAAGAGACTCAGTGAAATAAAGGAGTTTGTAAATAAAATAATAACCAAATGGTGATTGGTCAAAATACAGTGAGGTGCTCAGGTATTACTGCTATGGTTTTGTCACTCCCCCTTTGGAGTTATGGTAGCCTAAACTAAATTTGTTCATTTTTACACTGTCTTTCTCTAATCAGGTGGTTTGCAGTATGCTTACTTATCATTACCTACAGTCCCTAAATGATTGTGGCTACACTAAAGAACAAGCAACAGATGACTTGTTGCAATGAAAGTTGGGGCAGCTGAAGTTTGCTAAGAGTTAATTCTTGTAAGCATTCAGAACGGCATATTGGAAATCACTAGCTCAGGAAAAATTCAGAGGAAGTGCAGACACTCACCTTAAATAGATTAAAGACATCAGCCTCACTCTGGTACCATGGTGCGCCCATCTGAGCCTTTTTGTAGAGGGTGGGCTGCTGGGGCAGACAAGGGTATGCCTCAAAGTCTTCCAAGTGGTATGGGAATCCTCGTCCTCCAATTATGAAGCTGTCTTCTTCAAAGAACTTCTTATACAACTGCAATGGAAAAACACAGGTCTGCAAAAGGAGCTGGCTAACAAGCATATATATGTGTCAGATATTTGGGCTGTAGCCTTCTAGTGTGTTTTGTAAAGTTTTGCAGTTGTGGAAGTTGACACTGGCCCAGCTTATACTAAAGGATATAATATAAAGGGTATATGTATATAGGATAATATATACTAAAGGACATATGCCCAAGGAGTGGACGTAGACAAGTAGCTTTTAGTCTGCAAGACATTTCAAGCCTTTCAACTCTAGAGTGCAAAATTAGGATAAAAATGCATGATTCAGTTTGAGCACAAGGCACTGGCACATCTGACTTGCATACTCAAAGATTACTACTTTATATACCTGTTAGTAGATGATGCAAGTGATCTGCACAAGAACATCATCCCTATAAAAGGGAACACCAGATCACACTGTGGGGCCTATTTACAGGTGCACCACATCTCCCTGGGTTTGGTGAGGCTTCTGAACTGCTATAATTAAACTTAAAACTTTCCAAGAGGCATATACCTCTTTTATTATCTCTGGTATACATTGTGAAATTATGTTAGGATTTTCAATTTTTGCAGTAATTTTGCTCTAAATTTTTAATTAATTCCTCTGAAATATGCAGCTGCTTTAAGGTAAGTTCCTCCAACCCTTCTAGATTCTCAGAATGCAGCGGGTTGCTGATAACATCCTGACCACTTTTCACCAGCCATTGTGTGCTGCCTCTAGCTACTGTTTTCCAAAAAACTGCTTCAGTCCTCATCCTGATCTGTCATATGTCAATTCAGCAATTGTTGGGGCAGAGGGATAGAGGGATAGGACTCTACTGGGCCAAAATTCCATTTCAAAGGCTTAACTTCACTGACTGGTGGAAGATGGAAGAGCAGAGAGATAAGTAGAATGCACCAACATCTCTTTGAAGCTGCTCTCTCTGCCTACCCCTGCAGTGCCGTGTAGCATCCACCACTCTTCAGGCAGAGGCCCAGAGTGCAGAGCTGATGCATGAGGAACACGATCATCACATAACTGCTCAAAAGAGGCCAAGGAGGCAGCCACCTAACACTGCAGCTGTGTCCTGGGATGTACTATGGGATTCCTCCTGCCCATGCCTGGGGACAGAAGGCAAGCAGGCGTTAGGGGGTTGGGCATGGCTGGCTGCACTCACACTGTCTGCTGTTAGAGTATGGTTGATCTTCATGAGGACACTCTTGTCAACAGCTCGGACAGAGCACAAAGACCCCGGAGCAGCCTTGAGGTTCAGTCCGACTTTTGATCCTGGGACTTCCTCCTTGTGTGAGAATTCCAGTGCCACCTGCAAAGGAAGACAGGGTCTAGGGGCTCAGTGTTGGAGAGTGGGACCCTTGACTCTTACATGCCTGGGTAGCAGAGGGAAAGAGAAAATAAGGCAGGGAAGTGCATGAGGTGCGGAGACAGGCCCACCTAGAAAGTCATTGGGAAGGTTAAAGAGGCTGAAGTGCACATAGCCCTAGCCAGAATCCCTCTATCACCACACATCCACCACACTCTGATCCAGAACCACCACAGGGAGATAAGCAGACAGGTTTCTCTTCTGTGTTAGGGAGAACATGGGGGACAGTGTGTTCTCAAGATAGTAAAAGGAATGCGGGGAGAAAACAGAGTTTAAGGAGACCTAATTTACAACTTAAGCAAAACTTGTCAGTCAGTGTTGTGGAGAGCAGGACTAGGAATTCAGGGAAGGAGGAGGTTACCTGTTTTGTTTCCCAGCCAAAAATACTGGGCATCTGTTTTGGCATATATCCAGCTTCCACCATTTGGATGAGGGTAAAACATGACCAGGAACCACAGCAGAGCAGAGCACACCACTGATACTATCGCACTCCTTGTGTGATTTCTACTCACCTTGTGTCTAAAGCACTTTTCTAGTTCAAACTGCTCCGCATCAGCCACCACCTCTCCATCCGAGAAGACTGCATACACCAGAAGCTTGATATCAGGGAGGAAGTCATTGCCAATAGGCAGAGGCAATGAGAAGGAGCCCTGCAGATCTGCACGAGAGAGCAGCAAGGAAGAGAGGGAAAACATGAAATTGAATCAGATCATTAGGGTAGGATACATATTAGGAATCAAAAGAGGAGATTTGGTAATTTCTACCTGCAGATAAGACCACCCCACACAGACACTGTCACTGACTAACAGTAAACCCAGGATACCAGCCACTGCTTTGACTCACATCTTCCCTAAAGGTACAAGCTAGCAGCAAGGTCAAAAGATTGGATATTAGGTCAATTAGACAGGAGGAGGACAGTTGCTAGAAAGACACTGAACTGAGAGGAGATTGTGTTGGTCTCATGAGGTGAACCACCACTGAGAACTCAGTTCAATATTTCATACCTATGGATAAGAATAACACCTGCAGAAAAAGTCACTAGAGAGCAGTCTAGGGTGTGTTATGAGGCACTTAAGTTCACATGCTTTTACTCACTCTCATGCTGGGTAATTGGCACCTTCTTCTCTCTGCTGTAAAGGATCTTGCCTTTTGCTATCACCTGGAGAGCAAAGAGAAGCACCATTCAAGAGTCTGAATTCTGAAAGCATGAGGAGAGTGTGAAAAGAACATGAGAAGAGAGAATGATGTCTGACAGATGTTGCCACAGAAGCTCCTCTGGCACATCATGACTTGAGCTCTGTAGCAGGAATGGTGATAGTATAGATCTGTAGGACTTGAGAGATGTTGGTTAAGCAATGAGAAGGCCTGGCTGCTTGCAAAGCCAGAGGTATTTCTGAAACTAAGAGCAGCTGCTCTTAAGACCCAGTGAAGACTGATATTTGCATTACTAGGATACAGTACTTTTTGATTATATGAATTAGTCCAGGCAAGCAAATAAGATACTCATAACCTCTCAATTAGGCTGTTGTCACACTCTTGCTTTGGACTAACTTGCTTGAAAGTGGACTTCATCACAACATTATCACAATACCCCCAGTGTGCATCAAGGCCCTGCACAAGTGCCTTTCAATCCTTCTCCTGTAAATACACAAGCCAGAGGATGTCAGCTGCTCTAGAGATTGCCTCTTAGTTCACAGACACATTGCTCCAGACACAGATGGATATCTGGGGCACACCTGTTAGGCAGAAACCAGGCTAGTCCCCCACTGCAGCCCATGTGAACATAAGAGAAAGTAGCATGAATGACAGGTATCTATCACCCAAGCTTAGGTGAAGGCACTAATAACAAAGCAAAGCAGCTGGGAGCCAGGAAAACAGGTCCAGGAACCGGAAAGCAGGTGGAGGTTTGGGCAGAACAGAACTCACAAACTGACTTATACTGGTCTGGGAGTAGCTTAACGTTTCCTTTGAGAATCACACTATATGAAAAGGGTAAAATGCCAGTAAGCATAATCTTGCCCTGAGAATCAGCTGTCTTCTGTGCTCACCAAGTAGTAGAAATCAATGTGGTCTTCTTCAGGGCTGAGTTTATTCCGATCAAAGATATAATCCACTTGCACTTCCTGATCTTGATCACAGGGCATCACATCATTCTTGGCCTTGATCTCAAGGAAGCTGTTGCTCTCAGAGTGGAAAGGTTTCAGCCAGTGAAAGCTATCCTCAACTTCTGCGTGGCTTTCAGAAGAATTTTGCTTATCATCATTTTCAAGGTTGTAGGTACCCTTCCGAGCACAAAAACATGAGTGGGCAATTATTATCAAGTGATGCAAGGGAACTTGTACACCTGCTAAAACACTGTTATCATCTGAGCTGATGGCAGACTGCACATCTGTATTCTTAAAATAATATTTTCTTTGAATATCATTTTGAAGTCTCTTATGAGACTTACAAAGTCTTGGCAAAAATTAAGTCTAGTAGATTTGACCACAATCTGATTTTTCCTCCTTTATTTTTTCATGGGAACACACTCCATTCCAGACTTAAACCCCAGCATAGCTCCCCTGTTTTCAGTTTGTCTTTCTGGTCAGATGTCCTGAAGCACAATAGGCACCAAAATAGCTTTTGTATGGTGAATCTCTACTTCTCTGCAGATGATGTAAGGCTCTGTGGACAATATTCATGTGCCTAGTGACAAGAACTAGATCCTATACTCACATTCCTTGGGGACAGAAATGTACATTTTCATGGAATCACAGAACATGCAGAGTTGGAAGAGACCCACAAGGATCACTGAGTTCAAATCCTAGCCTCGCACAGGACCATCCCCAAGAGTCACACCATGTTTTAGATTACAAAACCTCTGATCACCAAATCCTTCCTAACCAAAATTAGGGAACCTCAGCCTGGATAGATTGGGGTCTGAGGGAAAAAGATATAGAACAACAGTTCCAGTCTCTGAGACATGAATGGCTCTAGGAGATCATACTGCTTGGGCATGAATCCCACATCAGCTGTGGGAATACAGGTAGTGGGAAGATGGGTATACTGTCAGGCTGGTAACAAGAAGTTCCAAGTGGAGGATCTGAAATTGTAGGGAGGAGAAGCCGAGTGCTTCAAGGTCTGGTACTGAAAGGGAAGTCAAAAGCAGCTGCCTGCCAAGCTGAGCCTGGACATGCTGTGATGCTGCTTCAGATCAAGGGCAGCCACTAAATATGGAGTTCAACCCAAAGATGTGTCAACCACCAGCTCTGCAGAGCCACTTCCAACATGTCCCAGAGTGGAGAAAGGGGAAATTCTCTTTGAGGAATTATTCAGGTTAACAGATGTTTTTAGAGGAGTCAGAGGAAGGTGAGGGGAAATATAAAAGAATTTCAGCAGCTGATGCTCACCGTCAGTGCAACCAGCGTGCTGTTCCAGCTGGTGGTATCCAGTGAGAAGTGAGCTTCTCCTTTCTCATCTGTGAGGAGTGACAGGTGGGTCTTCTCATCATTGACGTCAACTTTTAGGTAGACTGTTTCATTTCTGAGGGGAGATGTACCACTGGAGCAGAACATCTGTAGAGAAGTGGTGGAAGTTAATACCCTGTTGTGCCAGACTCCAAGGCACTGCCAGTGCTTAATATTGCTTCTATCACTGGGCATCCTCAGCCCTTCTAGCTTTCAGACAGGTTGGAAGGATCCAAATAAAAGGCCAGTAAATACACAAAACTAACAATTTGCAGCTGTTCAGGACTGGAAATTGTCATGGTCTAACCCCAGCCTGCAACCAAGCCCAGTATAGCTGCTCGCTCACTCTCCCATCAGCATGATTAGGGAGAGAGAATTGGAAGGGTAAAAGCTGGAAGACTTATGGGTTGAGATAAAGACAGTTTATTACGGAAAGCAAAAGCTGTGCACACAAGCAGGGACAAAGAATTCTTTTACTTCTTCCCATGTAGATGGTGTTCAGCCATCTACAGGAGAGCAGGGCCCCATCATACATAATGATTACTTGGGAGGACAAACACCATCACTCCAAGAATCCCTCTTTCCTCCTTTTTCCTCCCACTTTATATACTGAGCATGATGTCATGTGGTCTGAAATATCTCTTTGGTCAGTTTGGCTCACCTGTCCCAGCTGTGTCTCCTCCCAGCCTCCCACACATCCCCAGATTCCTTGCGAACATGGCAGTACAAAAAGCAGAAAAGGCCTTGGCTCTGTGCAAGCCCTGCTCAGCAATAACAATAACACCTCTATATTATCAGCCCTGTGTTCAGTACAAATCCAAAATGTAGCCCCATACTAGCAACTAGGAAGACAATGAATCCTGCCCCAGCCAAAACCAGAACAGAAATAAATGGTAATACAGGGAAATGAGACACCTATATTGGGGAATCTGAGGTTAATTCCTCAGATCCTGAGCTGTTTCTTGGACAATGCTGGAGGATCTTTGATGATCAGAAGGACTCTTGTCTCCAGCAACTTAACTTGCTGTTTCTTGCCCTCCATGCTGGGGTTCGCAATACTGGCCCTGCTGAAAGCACTTCTCGCCCCAGGACAGCAGTATCATCCTAGCATCACCCAGGCTACCTGGGTCAGAAATGAATGCCAGTGAACTGCTATGCAAGGCTTTAGAGATTTCTGCCAAGTTACCATGAGCATTTGTCCAAAGAGAAAAGTTATGTGTCTGTTGATGCCACTCCCATCCCGTAAACACAGAGTAGTTTCGGGAGCTACTCCTGAAACTGCAGCTGGCCCCAAAATTCCAGTCCAGGGAATATAATAGATTAGGATGGGGATAAGAAATTGCATCTAGAGGAGGCTTCACTCCTAGTTGCTGGGTGCCAGCAGAGCAGCATTTACTTTCCTGGAGACTATTGCTTTTTACCTACAAAAGGTTATATCTACGATGCATTCTCAATAGTGAAGGGATCTGTGTGTGTTACCTTCCCTGTGTATGGTAGCCCACGTTTGTAGAATGGATGGAGGTTGATAAACTCTATAGATTTCATTACTGTCGCAACAGGAATTAAAACTGTTTCCTCAGAGTGTGCTCCTGGGTGGAGAGATGAAAAACCTGTTAAATCCTAAGCAGTGCTCTTAGGGAAGCAGGAGACAAAAAGGCACTTCAACACTACCTACAATGTCTACAACCTCTAAATTTTGGAGAGAAAATACATTTCTCTAGGATATGATTCCCTCAACCTTTCTTGGCTCTCTTCTTCATGACACGATGCACTGTACTCTGTAAGTATTTTTTTGTAAGTATTTATATTCATTGAAGATAAAGGGAAACTAGATGGCTGTTTAGTTGTAAACAGTCCAGCACTTTGCAACTGGCTGAGGAAGGCTTTGGTGTCCCAGGTAATCGCTAAAAAGTAATATGCATGCTAAGGGAGATGAATGGTGAAGAGGATTAGGAAATCTGGTAATAACAGATGGAAGAGGTACTAGAACAGAGATCATTACCATGACAGAAGACTTGGGAACCCCAAGTAATTTTTTCAAAAGGAATTCCACTGCCACAGAAAGGCTCAAATCAAAGAAGCTGGCTGTGAGGAAGAGGATACTCCACATATTCTCAAATACCTGTTCCATTCTCCACCATTTTCCCTAATGCAATTAGGTAGCCGTCAGCTTCATTTATTTCCAAAGTTTCTGTCTTCACTGTAAAAGTAGCACAGCCATTCTTGTCTGCCTGCAGAGAGAGAGAAGAACAGAGAGAAAGAGTGTAGTGTGGAGGAAGATGAACAGTTTCACAGATGCTAGACAATTTTAAATAAGTATTTCCAAATATTTTTTGGAACAGATCGAAGGTCACAGATCTTAACTGTAGAAACCCATCATGGATACCTCAGCCAGAGAAGAAAATCAACATGCTTGGATTAAACAGTCACCAAAAAATGGCAGGAAAAAAAGAGTATTTCAGGAAAATAACGTGAGGGTTAATGATGTCATAGACAAACTCAGGAGACTGGATTCAGCCCAAATACCACAGCTGGGAGAGCATGAGTGTCATTCCATGAGTTAAAGGTCTCCTTGAAACTATATGTTCCTAATGAATAAAGCCTGACAGTGTGGTTTTCCAATCATGACCATCTCTGTGGCATGGCCACATTAAACAAGGGCATCCTGCCAGTTACAGATTGCAAGAGCTTTGCCAAGAATTAAGGCAGAGATTGGGTACAGCCAGTGTTTCTACTCATGCTTGTTAAGTGCTTCACAGAAGCTTTAAGGGTCTCTTACACGCCATGTGGAGCTGGCATTCAGCTGGTGTTTTGCACAGCTAAGACTGTACAGCATTCCAGTTGGAGTGTGTTTTAAAAGATGCAGAGATCCAGTTAGATTTTTATATTTTGGCTTGTTGCTGGCTGGTCTGACATTTAGAAATATTTTCTTGCAGGCCAAAAGAGCTGCATTTGAAACTCACGGGAAAAAGCAAGTGTGGAGCTTACCCACAAACAAATAATAAACACAGATGAGCAGAAAGCATAACCAGAAATGGACATAGTCTCAGACCAGACCACTAACAAGCTTAAGATGATCCATTGTGCATGGACACAGCAAGAAACAGGGCATTGAATCACTGACCATCTGATGTTCTGATACCCTGTTTGCTGGTAGGAGTGATCACAGGGCTAAATAGGCCAGAGATATGATCATATACAATTTTTGATACAGACCCTTGGAAACATCCGAGGCATCATTACTTTGCATAGCTTATGCCTTCTCCTGAGGCACCAAGTCAGATATGAGCAGCTAGAGCACTAATTCAAGCAACAGAGTCACAGAAAGAGGAATCAATGGTCTGATCATGTCCAGCAAGTGGGAAGACAACAGACAAAACCGGTTGGTGCCCATCAGAGGTGCATCAAGGCAGGTTAAGGGGACAGACACACAATTTCAGCACATTATAGTTTTCACTCTGCTATTTGTTCACCTACCCAGCTGTTTTGCTTATTCATCTCAGAAGACTCTCGTACATTGTCTTCCAGGGCCTGGGAGAACGTCACAAGAAAAAATTCTATTTTCCCTTGAACGGGCTTCCCATAGGTATACCTGTGTCAAAGGGGAGAAACATTCACTTGAAGACTGCTTCAGCAGAAATATTGACCCAGGACACCTCCCACGCTCATCAGGGGAAGTGGAGCCTGGAGATTTTTGCTTTGTACCTTGTTTGCTGAGAAACTTTAGCTCATCCCTTAAAATCATTTTGCATCCCTTCCCACCCACTATGCACAGTATCCTTAGTTTCCTTAGCCTCACAATAAATGACCTGGTGTGAGAAAGAGCCAATTCCAGAGAGTGATCTGTCTCCTCAAGACATAGAGTAATGCAAAAAGATCATACTGGGAGATCACTTCTTGGTTATGAGCAACCTGGAGATGATGGTGGAGTTGAATGTCAGAGGATCACAACAGTATCATGTACTCACTTGCCACAGATCTTCACCTGAAATTCATCTGCTGTAGTGACAGATGGAGGGTGCTCAAACTCTATTTCAAATTTTTTCAGCACTGCATTGAAGAGAGAAAGATAAAAATGGAGGAAAAAACCCAATACTGAGTACAGATACCGACTGTAAGTTCTGTTATAACTGTGGTCCAGATGGGAGGTAAGACAGTAATGTCCCCAGTTATTCGTCACCATGCTGCAATAGGGGTTACTCCCTTCAGCCACACAACCCTGAATTTGCTGCTACAATTGGACATGGGACAGCTTTCTACTCCAGCTCAGTCAAGCATAAACATTTTAAATGGCACAGGGTTTTGTCCTTACCACTGCAACTGAATGAGACCAGGACATGATTCCGCTTCCTGTTATAGTAGCTGACTGGTGTGGATAGTAAACCTAACCTAGAAAAGGGTGACAATGAGCAGCAAAATGTGCTCATCACAAGGCCCAGACAAAGGTAAAACTAGCTGTCAGCCCACGGCCTCTCCTTTCTACCCTATGCAGGTGCAGAACCTCCAGCCCAACATGAGATGTGCACACAGACCCATTCATCCTTGTCCCCAGTCTGTTGTTCTCCCAGGGCAAAAAGTCTGATGAACACAGCTGCATCACCCTGCTCCCTCCTCCAGCTACCCACACTGCTTTTCCCTCACTTCTATTGTCCAAGTCTCACCATATTCTTCAACACTGAAGGTTTTCTGAGCCATGTCTTGTTGCACTGAGATGGTGTACTTCCCAAGGGATGCTTCAGAGGCCAGGGGGAAAGACAGATCCACAATGCCATGATTTGGCTTTACATTCAGCCACTCAGCAATACGGTTGTGTTCAGGATCCTATTTGGGAAACGACATGCAGAGCCACCGAGTCACATTGGGAGCATGGTTACCTTGCAGGTCCAGCCATACTCAGGCACAAGAAGACACTACAAGAGCTTACCATTGACCCAGTGGAATGGATTTTAGATGACTAGGAGAGATTCCTTCACTTTCCTTCAGTATCATTTTAATGAACATTTGAATTGCAAAGGCTATCAAGAATAGTAAAGTAACATCATAACACCATGGGAAGGTGTGCTGCTCTGCTGCATCTATCGAGTGCTTATCCTTGTGATTTGGGCTCTGTGCAGACAGGGTGTTGAGCAAAGGTTCATTACTGCCTTGTCTCTAGCTCAGCTATATGCATTGCAGAGGTACTGGTTTGAATGAAGGACCCAGGCTGACCAGGTAGAAAAGCCTTCAGCTGGACCTAAACCATAACCACAACCTTATGAAGTTACATTTGTGGCACAATTCTGTCCAGGAGTGAAAGGGCACAGTAGAAGAGACAAACATCTCCCTTCCATCCGTTCTTTGTCACTTACCTGGAGCCATATCTGAGAATACTGTAAAAACAAAAGAAACACAAGTTCAGTTTTGTACAGTGCAAAACAGCATCCATGTGAACCAGTATAAATAACTCTCCCTGATGTAGGCCCCTGACCAGAAAACTCTGCCCCATCCAGACCCCATAGTAGGTCTTTTCCTCCCTCTGTGCCAGCTTACACTGCAGTCTTTCTCCAAGGGACCAGAGGATGAGTGGTTTTTCCTCCAAAGATAATCTCTTCTTATGGTTTAACAGGCACAAAGGGAGATCTCTTTTTCAAGAGCCTTTCAATGTGTCTCATGCTAAAGCTCCTAATTCTAGAAAAGCAGAAGGTGATGCTCACCTCATTTTTAATGGCCTTAAGGTCTTCATCAAGGCTCACAATTCGAAATTTCACTGTCGATATAAAGAAAAGCATAGTAAAGCATTCTGGCTGCAACACATCCTTGAACAAATCTGCTTCTCCTTTTCTGTGCTCTAGTATTCAAGTCCCTCTGTTTACCTCAGGGAAATGCAGGTCTTTCCCCAAACGGCCCTCCCCAGCATCTCCCACCCCAGAGGACTTTGTCTGGGAGGTGTATATGCAGCTGCAGACTGTAGAAACTCACTGTCTCCATGTGGAAAGATTTCAATGTTGAGGTAAATAGTGGGGTTGTCTGCAGTCCATTCATATTGTGAAGACTGTGAAGTAACTCTCTGTAATTCTACAGCTTGGAACTTTTGCTTTAGGCTTTACTCAAATATTAACAATAGTCTTCAAAAAACAAGAGGTTGTCCAGTGTGCTAGAGAGCCCTGGCTTGCCTTTTAGGTCTCACTAAACATATTTCACCAAAACAATACCCAGGAGCAGCAGGCTGGGAATTGGTGTAACACATTTTGGAGGGGAACATCCGAAGTCAAACTGTTCCTGGAAACACCTGATAATAGAGATCTGCTTTATTCCATCTTAACTTGCTGCACTCAGTGAAATCTTCCCTCCAGGTGTGGTTGCTACCTTGACCATTCCCTCCCCATTTTCATATGCCACCTTCTTGCCTTACCTGTTTCTCCAGGTTTGTATAAGCCCTTGTCTGTCTCTATCAGAATTACATTCTTCTGGGGCCTGATCATAACTTTCTTGCGACCCTCAAAGAGCACATTGTCCTCGCTGTGGATTAGGACATACAGAAAAACCACCTCCTCTGGCTGTCAGGTTGAAAAAAAAAACCAACAAAAACAAACTGCCTGAGACTACAAAGAGCTTGAAGGAGAAAAAGAGGCACCAGTCCTACCAAAATCTTCAATTTCCTCTCTCCTCCTTTCCTGTCCTTTGATTTAGCTCCCACCTTTCCCAAGTCATAGTATTTTCTGAGCTCTCTAGTTTCCTCATTCTCTTTTGTCTTTCTCCTTGTCATGTTTGTCACTTTCCACATTTCTTTTCCCTCTTTACTACCTTTCCCACCCTGCATCAACATTAACATGGTTCAGACACAGCAGAGGCTGAAGCCCTCTAATTTGTAAAAGGTGAGACAGCCAAGAGAGGTATCTTACCCCTAGTGTGGAATCATCTCTTTTCCTGGGAATGAACTCTGGCACCTGGATTGAATGACACAAGGAAATGGAAAACAAATTCATCAGAGTCTTTGCATCTTATCCTAGATGTGAGATATCCTCTCACTGTTAAAAAAATCCCTGAAACTTCAGAGTTCAAATTCCACTGTATGACTGTCTGTAATCCACTTGTCATTATAGGGAAAAGAAGCAGTCACTGTCTGTCTCTTGTTCATGAAACTAAGGCGAACCAACTCACATGTCATTCTCCCATTTCACATAAATGTGAGAGTTTCATGAAACCAAGGAAAACCATGGGGAAGTCAGATCTCCAGTAAAGGGAGATGAGACACTGATCAGACTAATCCAGGACATGTCAGTATCCAAAAGACTGAGCTTACCAGGAGAAAGGGGTTTGGGTTTTTGTATTTTTTAGCTAGTGGCAGACCTCCTTGGCTTTTCAGAACCAGGAGTTTCTCTCCCCTAAGGGCTGGCACCAAAGTCTTAGTTAATCATTGTTTTGTTGATGCAAAACCCAAAAGTGACTACAGCCCCTCCTTGATTTCTGCTGAATCTGCAGAACAATCAGGGCATAGGAACAGTGACTTACTATGATGCTGAGGAAAGGAGGGGCAACTTGTAGAGCCTCAGCACCAGACACATCTCCATGGCTCTCCAGAAATGCAACTGAAGGTTCTGTAGGCAGCGTGCCTAGTTAACCTAACTAGAGCAGTGCAATTGCAATGACAGGAACTCAAGCCACTGAAGAAATACCCAGACTGCCTAGGTAAAATTCAGTTCATTGTGGGTTCAGTGCCATCACAGCTAAGTTAAAGCAAGCTCAATGTCTGTGCAGACTGCAACTACATCTGGCAATGTAGATGCAACGTTAGAGCAGAATGGTCTTCTTGGAGCTGGAGGGGCAGGCTCCTGAGGAAACAAATATGAAAAGAATGTATTCCCAATGCATCGCCTTTCAGTGTGATATACAAGCATCTTTAGGGACAAAACACTAAGGAGACTGAAAGCAAGTGTTTACTACCGGGCTTTAAGTAGGATGAGAGGGGCTGATACACATCAAATGTACAGATTTTTTTCTACACAGGAAAGGTTCCTTACTTTCCTAGACTTCAGGACACTGCTGTATTTTGCCTGGCACTGGTAGGGAAATGAACAATCTGCTTGCAACCTATGGGAAAAAAAAGGACAGTGTAGCCCAGCAAAGTGCTGTGCCCTTGTCTGAAGTGAAGGTGAAAGCATCCACTGTCAATCAGTAACCACGCATACACTCACCTGGAAGGTGATGCACTGAAAAGTGCCTGGCTTCTCCGCATCTTGTTCCACCAGTGTGTAATTCTGGGTTGTTGTCTGCAAGGTGACAGCCATGTGGACAGCCTCAGTTAGGGAGCTGAAGTGAATGTAGAGCTTCTCCTCTTGGGAATGGTGAAGGACAGCAGGGAACACCACCATATAGTGACTAGAAGAGAGCAGTACATCTTCAAAAACAATTCAGAAGCTGAGGTGGACAGGCCAGAATCCATCTCTGGCGTGTTCAAAAAGAGGTAGCCTAAGGGTCAGAAATGTCTGGAGGACTGTAGTGAAGGAAGTTTAGCAGAGCTCCTTCCCTCTCCAAACCAGAAAGACATAGAATATACCCCGTGTGGAGCTAGAGAGCTCCTGATACCGCTCTGCCATCAACTTGCCAACAACCAGGACCCAACTACCCAGTGTATAAGACTCCAATGGCAAGTACACAGAGCAAGGCTGTGTGAGCAATGAAGCCAAAGACCCGATGGCTGAGGCATAAGGCTTCAGTCCTCACACCACATTTCACTGCCACCAGCACAAGGTGAACAGAGGCAAAACTGTGGCTTCTGTAACTTTGTGGTGTGTGCAGTGCCTGCACAAGCCAAGACCAGGGGCTGCACATGGAGTGGTGCTGGACACCCAGTGCTCCAATGGGATTCTGCAGGAGCTGCTTCTGCTCAGCCCCTCTGAGAATAACACCCCCACCATTCAGCTCTGTGATGCTGAGCAGTGCACCACCCTTTAATGACTGCCCCTTCCACCAAACCCCCCCAAATCAAAAGGAGATAGTCTCACGGTTCCAGGCTTGCTGCAGCTGCGACTGGAAACAGAGTCAGGGCTAAAAGGAGCAGTGGTGCTCCCATTGCTTGGGCTGGGACAGACAGCTGACAAGATCCACACTGACAGACAGAACTGCCTGCACTGATGGGTTGGGGCAATCCTAAATACCCGCCTCAGATGCTCCTAAGTCCAAAGAGTAGGGGAGATGATATATGGGAATAGTATCCCTTCCAGGCTGATGACATTAGCTAATATTTACTTGCTTTCACCAACAGCAGAGTGAAGGTCACACAGTACAGTTCTCCACCCACATCTACATTCAGAACATATTCCAGGCCATGCATGGCAGGGCACTGAGCGGGATATATGGGGATATATGTCTTCTAACTCAGGCTGAAGGGGACTTGGGAGAAAAACTCATCTCATCTGTGTCTGGCCTGTATCCTGGCTGCAGCATTTGACGAGAGCCAAATCTGCAGACCAGCTACTGTCCTCAGCTTGTAAAAAGCATTCTCAGCTTTAAAAAAGCATCCTCTACTTTTAAAATGGATCCTGACTGCTCTCTATGCATCATTAGTGATCTTCCCCTCATCCAGTAGTTACTCATAGCTTGGAGTAAGAACCTTTCAAATCACCTCCATTCTGTGCACAACCATCACTTCTGTTCACCCATCCATCCCAGCCATGTCTGATCCTCCTAAGTACAGAAACTTTTCCAGGGTGGCTCCTGTCACCTACTGCCAACATCCCTCTAAGATCCACTGTAAGGCCTTTCCAAATAGAACATGACATTTTAAGTCCACACATATTTTATCAAATCTCTACTTTACATGGCCCCAAGCTGGATGTCCAGTCTTCTGACAGATTCCTTGAGCCATAAGGTGATTTTACACTGACACTATCACCCATCTCCTCCAGACTCTTCTTAGGCACTCCTTGGATGCATTTGCCCTCAGGCTACAACCTCATTTGAAGGTGGATGTCCTCATTCTGCCATGGCCCAGCTCATGTTTTAGCAGAGCATAACCAAAGGTAGCCAGTATAGAATGAATCTGCCATCCAGCCCTGCCTGGCTCCCAGCTGAAGCAATCCCCTGGATTTACTTTGGCACAGTCCCCATATGTGTGCTCAGCACCCACTCCCTTCGTGCACAGTCCAATGTAACAGGGACACACCAACCTTTAACCTATCACTGACATTGCAGATAAACTTCAGGTTTAAAGCACTGTATGTCACTGATCTGGGAGCATATTTGACTCTCTCAAATTAATAGGGAATGAGTTCAAGTCTAAACTAGTGAGATAAAAAACAAACCGAGTTCTGTCTGATTTAAGAAACACTCCACATGGCTCTGCATCTCTGAACAGTCATCAAATTAGCTGGAGTTAAAAGGTAATAGATAGACAACAAAAAGATAATAATGTGCTGAAGTCCTTCCCTTCTTCTGAGGAGGAATGGAGGCACTGGCAGAGCTGCATGTGAAGCTCTGGGCTGGTCTGGCTGTAGGTCAAGAGTGAAATTTCAGAAAGAAGCAAATAACACATAAAAAAGTTCTACAGAAAAGAAAACAACAACCCATGAAGCAAAATCCCCTGACATTGCAAAGAATTCATTTGTCCCTGGATGTTTTCAGTGAAGTCCCAGCAAAACCACTTTTTAAAGAATTGGATCCCTGTCCCAAATATAGTGACTAAGTACTCCTGCAGCCATCAGCTGTGCCGCTTAAGGCAGACCAGACCTCCCAGAGGAACATCAACAAGCCTTACAAAGTCTCCATCCGAGTGCCTTTGGTTTGTAGGCAACAAGCATTGTCTCCACCCCTTTCACCCGCCCACGTCCCAGCCCTGGCCACGAGCAGCGTGATTCCCACCTCCTTGGGTTTGAAGCCAAGAGGGAAAGGGGCAGCCCGTCGGGGCAGGAGCTGCGAACTCCTTCAGCTCTGGATGAGGGGGAGAAGGAAGACAGAAGAAGCAGGAGCGAAGGGGGTGCTGAGGAGACGCTGAGCCTTCCGTGGAGGAATTCGACTTGTAATCAGCTATGTGGAGCATCGCTTTCCTGTGGGGCAGCATCCTCCTCCTGCCTATCGCGGCTGGAATGCCTGCAATGCTGTAAGAACTTCAGTAGCGCCTTCAGTCTGGTCTGTGGGGGATCCTGGGCGGGGGGGAGCATGACAGAAACAGGACAGAAGTCTTAAGGAGGAGTGTGTTTCCAGAGAGGCATAATTTCTCATGTTCCAAAGGTTTTGTTGGGTTTTATGTGCCCTCTGCCCCTATTACTTGGCTGTCTCCCTTCGATGTAGACCATGTATTTCGGCAAGGACTCAGGCAGAGCAACTCTGGCAGCTTTCTGCATGTGTTTAATTCTGGTCTGCCAATATCTCATGTTTCCTACTGTGTTCCAGAGTATGTTTCCTTTTGGGCTGAGCTTTTCTCCCAAGAGTCATAGATCACCATTTAATACTTCAGCCAGCAAAGCTGAGTGCCTCTACAAACTGAGCAAACATGAGCCCAAGGTATCTGGTAGGGATGCTCTTTGTAAAGCAGTGTGTTCTTTCAGGCTTGGCTGGCCATCTGCTCCCACCATGCCTTTTCTCTGTCAAGGACAGTTCTCAGCACTGCTTCTCTTCATATACTCTGTCAGGAATGCAGCTCCTGTTCCAGCAGGTACTGCTGTGATATCCTGGCTTGTGAACTTGCTCTTGCTTTTTGAAGGCCTATGCTTTTGCAGCCATGGCTCAAGTGCAAACAGAAGCATGACTGTGCTTGAACAGTAGATGTTACAGTGAAAAATATGTCACTGGGTTGTAGTTGGGTTCCCCCCTGCTATGTGTGGTATGGAATCACAAGTCTAGTTTTAATAACTTTTCCAGCAGGAGCATAGCATCTTCCTCTAGGATATGTTCCATAGGCTGATGCAACTCCCACACAAATTATATGTTTTACTGCTACCTGTTTGCCCCTGTTACCTTCAGCATGAAGCTTTGCCATATGGAAATACAGCTTGTTTCAACAGGTTGTCTGTTCTCCTGCGTGTATACCAATATTTTTGGAGGTTCATGAGAAAGTAATCCAGCCTGGATCCTGGGATCCTGGAATGACAGCCTCTGAGATGCTGTCTTGTACTTCCATAGCTCAGAAGGCAAGGGCAAGGGATGAATTGGCAAAGGGGTGTAAAAAAATGTTCCACAGTAAAGGGTCATTTAGGAGCAAGGGAGGTGTGGGAGGTTCAAGTTGTGAGTCTCCAGTAATCATCTCATCCTTTGGCAGGGGGAGGTACTATGAGTCAGCTTAAGCAGGAAAATCAAAATGTTTTTGGCAGATATTACCGGATCCCCAAATATCAGCAGCAGACAGGCTGCTTAAGGCAGCTTGGCAGCATTCGAGTGTGAAAGCACTCAAGGCTCCTGGCCAGCAGGACTTTGACTCCCTCTTGCCAGCGTGCTGAGCTCCAGCTAAGGACTGCCAGGAGGTCATCTTCTTGCCTTCTGCTCCTCTGATATCTCCAAGCCCTGCCCATGTTTTGTTGCTGCAAAACATGGGGCTGGCTGAACTTGTCCAGAGTCAGTACGCAGGAGGAGTCAGCAAAAAGAGTTTTGAAACCTTCTTGAATATTGTCTTTTCCTTGGTTCCAGTTGCTGCAGTGCAATGGAAGATGAAAACAGTGTGAACAGCTTCTTGGTATTATCATGTTGGCCAGGCTCTGCTGCTGATCCCTTGGGTGACGTGGGGTGATCTCTTCACCTTATTTTCAGTTTGGCAAGCAGTGACCTCAACTTTTTATATGGGCATGTCACATATAGTGCAGACTCATTGTTAATGTCTGCAGTACCTATAGATGAGAAACTGTGTGATCGTGTCCCCCTGGCATTGTGACAGCAGAATGAAGAAATCGGAAGCCTTATTAGGAAGTATCTAAATCCTATGGTCAAAACCTGTCCCCTTAGAAAATCAGTTTTACCTGCTCCTTTTTTTTCTCTCTCTCTTTTCTTTCTTTTTTAATAGAAATTATGCTGTGGCAATACCATCTCAGCTTTACTACCCCTTCTCAGAGACAGTGTGTCTCCAGCTCAGCAGAAAGCAAACAGTCCCGATCCATGTGTCAGTAACCTTGCAAAGCAGAGCTGGAAACGAGACTCTGATCTCTCAGTCCATCTCTCAGCTCACCTTCTTTCACTGCAGAAGGTTCCAGGTGCGTAATCTGTTTTCAAGGGTTGTCAGTAGGGTGGATATTGCATGAAATCTGCTCCTGCTGGGCATGAAGGCAAATCGTGTATTCCCATGAGGATATCTTAATTGGCAAGTGAGCCTTCTGCTTCAGCCTGTACAGGTTTGCCACTGTCCTTCCTGCTGTGTAGCCCCACTAATATTTTACTCTCCTAAAAAACATTTTGAAGTGTTTTGTGGGGTCTTTCAGGGCAAGAATAACTGGACCAATACAAAAGTAATATCTTAATCATTATTCCAAAAACCCTGGGATCAATGAATAGGATCCACCCTGAATGATGGTTATAACTATACCTGCAGGTCCCTCCTCCTGTTGGAAGTCCTGATGAAGTGGCTTTTATTGTTATCACAGTCTTGGAAGACAACTCAGAGTTTCAGAAGAAACAAAAAGTCCTAATCAAGCATGCAGACAAGAAGACTTTTATCCAGACAGACAAACCTGTGTACAAACCTGGACAGATTGGTATGGACAGAATGCCATGTCTTGTGAGAGAAAAGAGTGATCCCCAGGACACATAATATGGGGTACCCTCTAGTGCTTGGAGCAGAGCCTGCTCCTCAAGGGAAATGAGTCACAGGCTTCATCTACCTTCTAGGCTTTGAGGGATTTGGGAATACTTCTCTGCTATATCAGCATGGCATCTGTTTTCTCCAGTGCTAGCCATAGCGGGTGTGAACAGAGCTTGTGTGTTTTCATTGATGTGTTAGAAAAGGTTCAGATGCCACTGTGTTATATTCATGATTGTTCCAATCGAAGCCATAATAGTCTGTGAGGCCCTTAAATCCCTCTCTTTCTCACAGACTTCTTCAGATGAGTATCACAGTCATACAGGTCCCACCACTGCTCTAGCACAGCTCAGATCATCACAGGGTACAGCTGTTTGCCCCATGCCTCTCCACCCTTACCACTAGAATGAACTTCACTGCAGGCAAGAGTGGCTCATGGCAGGTCCACTGTCCAGAAAAATGCTGTTTCTCACCAGCACAGCCATCCTTCCCAGAAAACCCCACACTGCCTCTTCTAACACTTTCTTTCTAGCAGGCTGCCAGCTCATAGCAGGGCTTTGGACATAGGCCCAGGAGTGGATCGCTCTAGCTGTTGCCTGTATCCTCTCAGTGAAGCACATGGCCACATGTCTCTTACCCATCCGTTCTTGTTATTTATTATTAAGAGACTTGATTTCATTTCAGCCAGTCCTGCTTTTCTTTTGCTTTATAGTCAAGCTGCGGATTGTAACCTTGGATCAGAACTTTATGGCCAGCAGTCAAACGGTAAGTCAAGAGGGAAGATACCTTACTAAGTCTGAAAATGCTATGGGCTGCATCTGTGACTTCTAGATCAGTGCTTGGCCCAGCTAGGTGATCCACCTGTGGACAGCTAGTCTCAGTATTGCTTTTGGTGCTTACAAACAGCATTGAGCACCACCTGCAACACAAGAGCTGCTAAAAATGTTGGGTTATGGGCAGTCCCTGGGAATTGCTAAGGGAAGACTGAGAGATGGTTGGTGGATAAAAAATTCTATTCATGTGGATGGTAATTAACCTGGAAGCATCCAACCTGTAACTCTTGTTTTGTCCCCACAGCAGCGTCTGGTGGAACTGAAGGTAAAGCACCTACTTTTTTGAAAGTGGTGAACTCTTCTCATCTTGGGGAAGACACAGGTTTGGAGATAATGGTGGAGAGAAATGGATGCATGAAGTCAGTTACCTCAGAATGAATAGGAACAGTCCTTGACTTCTTGCCCTTCCCTCCTACAGTGTTGTGACAGTGATCACACAGGGGTCCCTGCAGTAAATGACTGGTGCCAATGAAAACCATTCCAGCAAACCCTTCTGGAGTAATCATGGGATTTTGAGTCCCTCTAGCCTATGAATTGAAGAGAAGACTTTGAAAATCCTGAAGTTTCCTTAAGGAAACTGTTGTATTTAACATACAGAAAACAAAAGATTGACACAGTTTTCTAGCTGTGTGACTGCACAGCTAGAAAAACTTCCTAAAGCAGCTTTCAGGCCATTGGTCTTAAAATCAGTTCGTTTAGTGCAGTCACCTGAGCTGAGGAAAGAAACTTGAGAATGGTGGTTGTTTGTAATACCCATGTGGAGAGGTCACAGTACCAACTAGCAACTGGCAGTAGCTAATGTACCTTTGCATGCCATACCCAGCAGGCAATCCATATATAAACACATGGTTTCTGAGACATGTATGCAATACTTTATACAAACATAGCCCTCTGATCCAGCTTCACCTTTTCAAACAGCAGTTCCCATTTTTTTCCATATGAAGCACCCATCAGCTCATCACTAAGTCTTTCCTGGCTGGGCAGTGTGATTGTACCCAGAGCTCTGCATCTTGCTCTCCCTAGAACCAGCAGTGGGAGAAGACTGTCCTTGATGATTGGATTTCAGTGGTCTTCTGCAGGAAGTCCTGGACTCACTTACCTAGACTTCCCTGGGGATTTAAGACATCAGACTCCCAAGAAATCACTCTCCAATAGCTTATATCCTAGGCAGCATATGACTCCACAGTGACCTGGGGGCTGTGCCAGCTCAGGTCACCACAGAGGTCTTTAAGAATGACCACCTCTATTCCTTAGTGAGACAGGCAGGCAGTAAACCACAGTTTTGCAGCAGTCAGTGAGATAGCAGTGCCACCAGAGAGAAATATGATAGATTGACTTTGTCAATGATACAGAGAGAAAAGTACTTTCCTCACTGAGTTTGGACTCACCTGAGCACTGTAGCTGTGTCATAGACCTGGGCCCTCAGGACAGGAGAATATGTGGTCAGACCATGCTCTAGTAGCTTGGACATCCTGCAAAGGAGTCTTTTTGCACTGGCAAGTAACTACTCTCTGCTACTACCCATGCAGGACCCCAAAGGGAACCGAATTGCACAGTGGCAGAATGTTACACCTGTGGGAGGTATTGTGGATCTGTCCTTCCCTCTGGCTGCAGAAGCACCGGTTGGAGAGTACACCATCAAAATGCCCCACTGCACACGTACCTTCAGGGTAGAGGAGTATGGTAAGAGTCTCGGGAAGCTGATGGCAGCAGAGAACAGTGTATTTCCTCCAGCCCCCCCTTTCTCACACAGAGTTAAATAGGCTATGCAGCTGTGAACAGTTGTGCTAGTTGTGCTGTCACCTGAGATGTAGAATTGCCTGCCCATAGGTGTAATCACTGACTTTCATTCAGGTCCACTGGCTTTGTCCTCCCCCATGTCCTGAGGATGGATGGAGGCAGTGTCCCACAGCTGTGCTCTGAGGAGGAGACTAAGGCTGTGTACTGCCATCACATTTTCCCGGCTGACCTGCTATTGCATTCCTACCAGGCCCTGTGCTGTAGTCATGTAATGAAAGAGAGATTTCTTTTCTCTAAGCAACCACTTAGGAAGGAAGGATTGGAACTAGTGAACTGTCTCTGTTCTCACTGAGTTATATTTCTCTTGCTTCCACACAGTTCTGCCCAAGTTCAGTGTCTCCATCCAGATGCCTCAGGTGGTCACCATCTTGGAGGAAAACTTCCGTCTCCGCGTCTGTGGCATGTGAGCTGACTTATCGTGGTAGAAGGTGCATTCTTACTGGTTTGGAAACTGCACAGCCATCAATAAGTGAACTCAAAATGGTCTCTGACAACCCTACCCCCACCCCAAAATCTGATTCCCTAGCATCCTTCGCTAAGTAATTCTCCTGGACTCTCACCTTTCTCCATATTCTCTCTCCTTACTTCTTTCTCTGTGAATTTGAAAGTGTGGCAGTGGATTCCCTCAGTGTAGCATGTGCCCTACAATAGAGTGAGTACCTCTGCTATATTTATTAGTGACAGTGTTGTAGGAATAATGACTCAGCTTGTGGCCAGTGTTGACTTGGAGAGAACTCACCCACCACTGCTTTCTGTCTCAATCTGATGAGGCCCTTTTTACTTCTTGGCCTCTGCTGAGCTCATGAACCATGAAGATACTGCAGGTTTCTGGGCTATATAGCTGCAAACCACAGGCCAAAGCTGTTATTACTCACTCCTGAGCCAGTGTTTCTGTAAGTCCTCTATGATCTGTTTGCCAGGTACACATATGGGAAACCAGTCCAAGGTAGTGTGAAGGCTGTGGTGTGCCGTAAACTTACCCACTATAATCGGAAGTCTTACAAAGCCAAGCGCAGTATTTGTAAGGATTACACTGGCAAGGTAAGCACATGGGACACTCCTCTTGTAAGAGAAAGGAACAAGGGAAAAGAGAAGGAATACTAAAGGAAGCAGTGGGAGAGACATTGGCTATTGAAGCAGCATGCCCTTTGCTCGGAGACAAATGACTGTTGTGTCTCTGACTCCACACTATAGCAATCTTAGCCCCCCTCAGTGATTTCTCTGACTGCAATTAGATGCACTCAAAGGAAGAAGCATCTTTAGGCAAGCTAACTTTCAGATTTGCCTACAAAACAGGTATTGCAACAGGGCAATAAAAATACAAACACTGTTGACATCATTTCACTTTCACTGGATGCATTACTAGCACCACTTTTTCATCTAGTGTGAACACCTGTGTGCTGTTTCCCAGAAAAAAGTGCTTTGGGGACTCAGAAATTACCTCTTGCATCTAAGCAAGCAGTTGCACTTCATCATAGACTTTACTCATTCATGTCTATAGTTGAATTAATGTATCTATATTTGTTTACTTATTTTTAAGTAACTGAGCACATACCTTAAAGATAAATCCTGCCCAATCAGAAGAAATCTGGTTGGCAGGGAGAAATGACAACTCATGTTTGCTACTGGTGCATGAGTGAGGGTGTAAAGGTCAGAGATGTGCAAAACAGCATTCGCTATTAGTGACTGCTCTACAGAGGATGTATGTTTCATGCCAGTATGGGAGTTGCTCCTTTAACTCAAGTGTCTTACTCATGCAGTTTTAGACTTCTAGGCTTTGAGTTTGATCTGCACTGCAGAATGGATTAGTGCATTCGTAATTGGTTAACAAGTACAATTTCATATTCCCAGACAAATGAGGATGGCTGCTTTGCCACTGAAGTGAATATCAAGAATTACCACCGGAAGCATGGTGACAAGTTTGATTTCAACCTGGAAGCTGTGGCTTTTCTGAAAGAAAGTGGAACAGGTAGCAAAAACTTATTCTACACTTCATGAAGAATATTTTTCTTTACACTCACACAACATGCTTGTCTTTGGATTTTTACCTGTAAGAACCCCTGTGGATCCTTGTGTCTTCCCATCAAACCATGGGAGCTTTCTGCACTGGCTCCCATGAGGTCAAATGTTCAGAGGGCTGTGTCTTCCCTGGGAGCACCACAACAACATGAGTGTTTTTGTGTATCATAACACCCAGTTCTGACTCACATAGGGTATGTGAGTTGTTCCTGTTGCAGGATGGGCTTTACCAGTGTGCTTGCTCCTCCACAAGTTGCTGTGGGCCATCCAGGTCTGCCAGTCACCTTGGTTTGACAGAGATGGGCAAGAGCTGCTTTTTTATGTCTTCTCATCACATTATAAATGTGCATAGAGGTGGGCCAGGCCAGGTCTTTCTGTTCTTAAACCATACTTTAGGACAGTCTGTTGGAATGAGGAGTTACTCAGAGCAACTAGGGATAACCAAGGCCCTGACTGTGTACTGTAATTAGCTCCTCATTAGATTTATCTCTGAATCCCAGATAGTGAGAGAAGGTTCCCTGTAAGGTTCCTTCTCTTACAGAATTTTAGAAGGCCTTCCTTGCAAGAAAATGTTTTGCAGCCACATGCTGAAAGCAGACTGCAAATCACCATGGTGAAGGCAAGGAAAAATGTTGCCTTCTAGTGACGCTGCTGTGAGAAAGGAAGAATGGAAGAAGACAGCTAGGAATAGGACCATCTTAAACAAAACTGGAAAGAGCATTTGAGGACTGTCTGGCAGATATCTCCTGGTAGACTGCTGTCATTCTGGCAGGTCAGAATGTAGGGAGCACTGTTGCTCTGTGTGTGTGTGCTAAATGACTCCTGAAGTTACATGAAGAAACTGCAATCCCCTATGACTGATAGTCCATCTCTTACCTCAGTCCATCTTGGTCCCTCTGCCTAGACACATGATACTCACCTGCATGTACCTCCTGTCTTTCCTAGGGGTGGAGTTCAACACCACTGAAAACTGCAAGGTCACTTTTGAGATCACAACTCTCCAGTTCTGGGGGACAAGCTACTACTATCAGCAAGGAGCTCCCTACTATGGAAATGTAAGTGGGAAGGGAAGAAATATGGAAAGCCCAGCAGCTGGGCCTAAGTGGGTGGTGGACACAGAAGTACCAAGGAGTCTCTTTATTCTGAGCTGCCCAAAGCCGCTAGCACATCCTCTGTCCCAGTCTCTCCTTTGGTATATCTACCAAAAAGTTATGAAGAGGTGTGGCCACAGGATCTGTGGCTTTGACAGATGGGAGGGATGGTGCATAAATGGAGGGGTGGGTTGGAGAAGTTGAAGTTCACACTGAAAGTCCCTTTGCAGAGAGGGGAACTGACTGTTGCTGCATTATTACAGCTGGAACTCAAAAGTGCCAATGGGACACACCTGAAGAACAAGAAGGTGATTCTTACAGTATCCTCTGCTAGTGGGAAGGAGACCAAGACCTACTTCACAGATGACACTGGGATGGCCTCTTTCATCTTAGAAACATCAGCGTGGGACAACAGCAGTGAAGTTATACTACAGGTTAGGCCCAATAATTACACTGAATTTGGTTAACACTAAGCAATATATCTCTCAGACCTGTAGTCTATGTCATTGTCTTGGCATAGCCAGGGAGATGGAGGCATGGAGCAGTGAAATTACAGATCTAGGGCAAAAGGAATTGTTTATGGCAGAGCCAGTGTTCTGCTCCCTAGAGCTTCAGCAGTCCCTGAGCAGTCAGGAGACTGGATGAGAAACGGGGCAGTGGACAAAGACTCTGTGAAATTGTGACTGAGTTCTACTTACGTAACACCTCTGAGGTGGAGAGGATATAGTGGGACTGGGCAGGGACAGAGAGCAAAGAAAGAATTTCCACATGGTATGGAACAGGAAGGCAGGAAAACAGCTAGGAAAGAACCATCTGAAAATACATGTGGAGAAGAAAGTGTCAGTGATCAGTTTGCATTATGTTTCCTCACAGCATAAAAGTTAGAAGAAACCTGGGATATAACAGCTGGAATACTTAGGGAGAAAGAAGGCAGGCTAGTTAGGAAGTAGTTGCTACAAACAAATCTGGAGCTAAGCAAGTAACCAGAATGTAAGCAGCTAGATCAGGGATGCCACTGACAGGAAACTGACAGATTAAAATTTGCATCTGCTTCTCCATGAACAAGGAAGGCTCTTTTGTCTGGTTGTAGGGCTAGGTTTGTAATACCTGTCCTGTGTAACTTTGAGGTCAAAGCACTTTGAGGTAAGCCCTGTCTCTGATATTAGCAGAAGTATCTTAAATGATGGATCTTGACCTTGCTGTAAGTCCACAAGATGTTACTGTTATAGTCTCAGTACAGATAGGTCATCGCTCAAAGTTGAGCAAGGCTATTGATCTTCAGTTACCCCCTGCCACCTGTACCCTACAGATCAGGGAAAGTGCTGAAAGAAATACAGTGTGCAAGTGAAACTGAGCTGTGAAATACATTATCAGGGCAAATCCATGCTGATAGTTTACTCTTGAAGTACCAGATAGAAGTGAAGGGTTCAGTGGTTTGATCCAGGGACTAATAAGCCACTCCACACAGTCCAGTGGTCTGGCTTGCTCCCAGGGTAGCAGCAGCATTACAGAAGTTCAGACCTCAGCCAAAGCCCTAGTAGTACACAGCTCTCTGTCCCTGGTAGGCACTAGTTATCCCAGAGTGTGGTAGAGTGGGCAATGCCAAGTTCCATAGAAAGAGACTGATGGGACTTGGCATAGGTAGAAAGAGATGCGTTACCTGGGAGAGTTTGGAGTCCACTGTCCAATCAGTGTTGGTTTTTGGCATGGGGAGAGATGTAAGAAATCTTCAGACACTTTTTCTTTGCCACAGGCAAAGACCCAGCCAGAGGACTTAAGCAACCGAAACGTGAGGGTGTCCTATGGCACTGCATCCCTCACACTGAGGGCCTTCTACTCTTCCAGCCACAGCTCTGTGCGGATCCAGCCCGTGCAGGCACTGCTGCCCTGCGGGGATGTGCAGCAGGTCACTGTGCACTATCACATACTGGCCACAGAGCTGGGGGACAGCTCTCTCGAAGCACACTTCTATCACCTGGTGAGTGTGGGGAGCACTGACAGTGAGGTCAGCTTTGCATGGGATCTGTGTCAGCACAGGCACAGAAACACGGAGCAGAGGCTCTCTCAATCCTTTGTTCTGCTCGTTACCCTTTAGGTTTTGGCCAGAGGATCCCTTGTGCATCACGGCCAAACAACAGTACTTCTTGATCCTCCATTAGGTAAGAGCATCTAAATACCAAGAACAGACTAAGGCCCCAACAGGAAAGCCCTTCTAGCCTAAATGGCAAAGGAGAGAAAAGAGATCTGAGACCAACAGGAAACCACAGAGCTGGCAGAAAAAAATCTAGAGGAAATGTCAAACATGTGATCTCTTTTCTGTCTTTGATTTTTCTTTTTTTTTTTTTGTTTTGGTCAAATGATAAAGTTCAAATGATGAAATTGTGAGAGTTTATCTGCCAAGCAGGAAATCATCAAAGATCTCCAAGGTAACTTATGTAATCTTTTTTCTCGACTGAAGTGGAAAGTCATTTCTCTTCCAAGTTGCTCACTGTTGCCAAGATCCCTCATGATACAAGATCACTGCTATAAAATGGCACTTATGTATGTGGCTATAGCTTCTAGCTGTGGTCTCCCCAGAAGCAGGCAGAATAGTTTTTATCCAAGAAACTGTACAGAAGTGTTATAGAGAAAGAGCATGTTGCTGTTGTAATCCTTAGATTGCAGACTGCCTTACTTCTTCCTATACCTCTCAATTTTTCCTTTTTCCTTCAGGTCAGTATAGTGGGGCTTTCAATGTCACTCTGCCTATTGACCTCATCTCACCCATGGCTACTGTCTTTGTTTACATTGCCTTCCCTGAGGGACAAGTGGCAGCTGACACCTTACGTCTCAAAGCCTCCAACTGCTTCAGGCACCATGTAAGCAGTGCACAAAACATAAAGGGGCCGGTAGGCTGGGGGCAGCTCATTGGTAGCTATTGCGAATTGGCAATAGATGTTCAGCAGAATCCAGCAGCCAGAGTCTCTTTCCTTTTCTTTGCCTGTCAATGTCTTCAGTCCCTCTTTCTTCTGCTGTTTCAGGTGAAGCTTGGCTTCTCAGACACAGTGGCTCTCCCAGGATCATCTGTCCGTCTCCATTTGCAGGCTGCACCAGGCTCCCTGTGTAGCATCCGTGCTGTGGACCAAAGTGTCCTTCTCCTGAAGCCAGAGACTGAGCTATCCAGGCATAGTGTGAGTCACTTTAGTGCTGAGCCTTGCTAATATTGGAGAGATACCTTTTGATTATCTGGTTGCAGGAACTGGTTAGTAAGGCACAGTGGATAAACCAACAAGTACTTGAATGGGGACAAGACAGGGCTTACTGAGAAAAAATGAAAGACAACATCAAATACCAGTCAAAATTTCCAGTCTCTACAGAGGGATCTAATAGAACAACCCACTGTCATCCCGAAGTACAGCCCAAAGTCACATCCTTGTTATAATTTGAGTGCTTTGCCATACTGGCAAGCAGAAGGTAAAAGACATCCATCTCCTGAACCAATTCATGACAGTGCTCTGAAAAATAGAGTTATGTTGAAAAAATGGCAAATGATAGGCTCCATGTCTTTGTTCCAGCTCTCATAAACCAGATAGTCCTTCCACTGATGGACTGGACTCAAAGTGATGCCTTGGCAGTGTAAGGGTGCCATTTCTCCTGTAGATCTGGGTCTAAGGACACTTGAATCGCCTTTTGACACTGTCTTGGTGGATCCAGGATGTGCCTTCAGTCAGACAAGAAGCTGTTTAATGACTCATACAGGCAAGGTGTCCTCACTGTATGCATTGAGCTCACAGGTACTAGAGCACTAGCTAGAAGTGGCTATGGCTATGCAGCCATACCCCAGAGAGGTTCATGTTCACCTCTGGTGGTGTTGTGCATCTAAAATTGTTGGAGGTTCTCCATGAAGATCAGAAACCCTTTGGGCTGGGTTTTTGTGGCAGGTAGAATCTGAGCTCTCTGAGGTCACAGAAAATCTCTGGGCAGAAATTAATATCTTCCCAACCCTTACACTGACCTGTTCTCTTTTCATTCTCTCTCTACAGGTGTATAATATGTTCAGCTATTTTCAGGAGCATGCCAGCACCCTCACAGACTTCTACAGTGACTACTGTACTACCCATGAGAGCCCAGGAACCATCGGTTCTCCTCAGACCACATTTCCACCAGGAACAATATCACCATTCATGTCCAACAGCTACACTTATGCTGTGTCCCAGCCAGATGTTTATGAACTTCTGAAGGTAAATCTGATTTCCAGAAAACCTGAGATATCAGAGCTGAGCCCTTTTGTATCCCAGGTCAGCAGTGGGCAGCTTCACAGAATGTCTTTCCTGTAAATGATGGCAACTTCAGGTTCTGAATTTGCCACACTTCTGAACTAAGAGATCTCTGACACTCTGCTCTCAGCTTGATAAATTCCCATTGATCAGGCAGATTCCTAGAACCCAGCTCCCCATTAGTCTCAAGGCTGAGACCTTTAGACTTTCCTGGTGTTAGAAGGAGGTGGGAGTGTCAGCTTGTGTCAGAGAAAATTGGAGGTTGGAAGAGCAAATCTCCTGAAACAAAAGGGGGAACTGGGGAAAGGAGAAAATAAAATAGTAGGAATAGCAGGTGAAGGATAAGAACAAATCTGGGTTAGGGTGGGCAGGAAACTGTGGTGATAAAGTAATGACTTTGTATGTAGGCATGCACATGCAAGTGGTCACCCCCACAATCCTCTGGCTTGAGGGGCCAGGACTGTGCTTTGGGAGCAGGGCAGTTCTAAATTCTCTCCCTGTATAAATTCACAAGTCAGGTTGAGGTGCAACAACACAGGGTGGCTGATATGGTGGGAAGTGGGGGCAGTCAGACCCTTAGATACAACACCCTCTCCACAGAAATATATGTTCTTTTCTTCCCTTTCTTTCCTCCAGAATTCAGGTCTAACATTTCTAACCAGCCTTAAAATCAAATCTCCGATTGAGTGCCGCACCCAGACCACTTTTGACTACGACTACATGTGTACATCTTGATTTTTCCTGTTTCTTTGGAAATCACGGGTAACATACAGGCTGTACATGCGCAGCTGAACATGAAGTGTGCTTAGGAACTGGGGATGGCTTCTGGAGATGACTGGGAGGTTGCACAAAAGATGTGCAACAAAGGAAGGGGGGAAAGGTCCTGGAATATGTGTGTGTCTAGTGCACTGAAGGGGCAAAGGGGTGGCTGCAAAGGAAGAACCTGTTTGGAAGTTTCTGCTGGCAGGCAGGAAGATAACATGGTCAAGGGGGCAAATGGGCAGCTGTCTCAGGAAGGAAAACCTGTTTGTAAGACTAGGAAAGGTCTTTCTGGAAACCAGAGAATTAGCCAAGATTGGCATTGAATGGTACCTAGACTTTTCTGCAGGATCTGAGAGCAAAACTCTGGGCAGGTAGAATATCTCATGGGGGAGCACACACATAATGGAATCCGCTTGGTCTCCTGGGTTGTCTCATGGAAGAAGATAGTGAAGCAGAATGAGGGCATTTTGAAGAGGACGAATGGGATTGGGGTGGGAGAGGGAGGAACAGACAGCTGAGCTTTTCCCAACTGAACTCTATCCTGATTTCACAGTTGCTCTGCCTTTTGACTGAATACTTCTATTTCAAATAGCTTACGATGACCTGGCACCCTTGGAGAGCTTGTACCCAGACGCAGATGCTGCTGTTGAACACGCTGAGTCAGAGCACAATGAGCTGGGTAGCAAGTCAGGGTCAGCACGTACCTGGTTTCCAGAGACATTCATCTGGACTCTGGTTCCCATCAAGTGAGTAATTATGAGCTGAGACCCCACATGGATCCAGACTTTCTACCAGCTGCAGTAGAGGGAGTGGACAGGAGCAAAGCCAGGGCATTATTGCCTTCTGTGCACAAAAAAGAAAAGGGAGGTGTGAAGAAGTGGATAAAGACAATGGAGTTTCAGTTCGACTCCTGTCTCTGATGAGATTTTCCAAATGCTCCTAGGAATTTAACATCCTACACTCCTGTAGGATGGAAGAGGCCTCCAAAGGTCCATAGCTCAACATCCTACATAAGGCACGTCCAGTTAGATCAGGTTAGATCAAGTACTCTGTATCTCCAAGGATGGAGATTGCACAAGCTATCTGCACACCTGTTTCAGTGTTTGACCATTCTCATGATATTTTTTTTCTTACCTCAGGTCAGAATTTCCCATGTTCTGATTTGTGTCTGTTACCTTTTATCCCATCACTATGAACCTCATAGAGACAGGTGTCCATTGTCTCTACACCTTCCCAATAGGTCGTTTTAGAAAGCTGAAATATCTCCCCTTAGCCTTTTTCTCCAAAGTCTGAAAACCCCACTTCCTTCAGCCATTCCTTATACATCAGATGTCCCAGCCCTCTGACCATCTTGGTAGTCCTCCACAGGATTCATTCAATTATGTCAGTGTCCTTAAACTGAAAGGCAAAAATGGAACACAGTACTCCAGGTATGGTCCCAAGTGAAGGAATACAGGGGAAAAATAACTTTCCTCAACCCAGTCTGGAAGTAGATGATCTCCGTTGTTGTAAGGGCACATGAGACATCTCATGTTCAACTTGTTATCCACCAAGATCGTGCACCTCTTCTGTAAATTCAGTTATTGCCTAGCCTGTACTGTTGTATGGTATTATTCTGTTCCAAATACAGAATTTACCCATTTTTACAGCTTCTCAAGGTTCCTCTTAATAGCAACCTTTTCCTCCAGATATCCCTCCTGATAACAGGAACCCTTCCCTAACAAGGTGTAATCTGCTAATACACAGTAAGATTAGTCTGCCAATCTTGCTAAGGATATCCACTCTCCTATTACTCAGGTCATCAGTAAAGCCATTTAAGCAGTATTGGCCCAAATGTTGGTCCCTGCAGGATGCCATGGGTAAATAGATACCAGCTGGACCATAACCTTCTTTTGTTCATAGTGGTCCTGTGAATTTTCTGCTTACCTTGCCATCCACTTGTTCAGTCTATACTAATGTGGCTACAAGAATACTATGTGACACTGTGTCAGAGGCCTTGTTAAGTCAAGTTTAGCAGCATCCACTGTTCTTCCTTTATTCACACATCTCATCCTTCTTAATTCTCCTATCTTCCCATGTGTCCATCTGTAATAATGGATCTCTGCCTCTCTATCTCCTTTGAGTGGATTATGATTTTTCAGGGCAGGGACCATCTTGTGTTTTGTGTATGCAGATCTGTGAGTGGCACTCACAGTGATGACTGCTGAGCTGTGGCTGGAAGTTTGGGGATAGAGTGGTGGAAGTGTCACACAATACTCCATGGCACAGACTGGGTGTATAACACAGGCCCCTGGGAGTCCTGCGTGCCCACAAAAAATAAGAATTTTATATGCAACACTGCTCAAAAGCAAATTTTGCATTGTATTTTCCTCTCAGTCATTCCTTACTACCCTTCCCATACCTCTGTCCTACTACCTAGGAATCCCCACACCTTCACACGCACTTCCATTTCATAGTTTGAATTTCTGCATTTGTCTTACCAAGAGCAATCTTTCCAGGGGTGGGGACAAACCCTTCCACTCTCTTTTCTCCTCAGTGACTCAGGGGCTGCTGAGCTAGCTGTCACAGTACCTGACAGTATCACAGACTGGAAAGCCATGACCTTCTGCACCTCAGAAAGCCATGGGTTGGGAATCTCAGAGACCACCAGCCTGCAGAGCTTCAAGCCCTTCTTTGTGGAACCCACTTTGCCATATTCTGTTTTCCGGGGAGAATCATTTCGCCTGAAAGTCAAAGCCTTCAGCTATCTGAAGCAGTGCATGGCGGTGAGTGGCTCCCTCCAGGACAGTTTTTGGGCAGTGGGATGTGTGGTAACTGCTTCACTGATAGAGACGCAAATAAGGGGCTGCCTCCTCAGGCACTGGGCAAAATGCACCAAAGAAGCTGTTCAATAAAAGCTCCATACAGAGCCATCTCTGTCCAGTTTATCCCTCCCCAAAAGATGAACCCGACATGACTGCAGTATCCTTGTTAGTGTCCCATGGAAAATGCAACAGGGCCATCATCATGCTCACCTTTGGCTTCTGAGATTGACTATCATTTGGATCAAGAAGCTGAAAGAAAAAACACAGCAGCAGCTCTGCGTAACCTGAACTTTTTGTTTCACCTCTAGCTTCAGCTTAGCCTAATGGACTCCAGGGATTTTGAATTTGTGCATGCAAATGTCAAGTTCACTATTTGCCTGTGTCCTGATACAGCAAAAACATTTTTCTGGGATGTGAAGGCTACAAAATTAGGTAAGGGAACAAGGGAGTGGCAGGAGTGGGAGGCAGTGGCAGAGCTACTTGAAACTAGAGCTGGGCTCGAAGGGAGACTGGCCTACTATGGGAAGCACAAGTGAGCAGCTGTAGGCTGAGCTAACTAAAGCATAGGTATGGATATGCCAGCTCGTCTCTTGCTATTTTGTTTTCTAGGGAAGGTGAATTTCACTGTCACTGCTGAGGTGGTGGAGCAGGAAGATGTTTGCACTGAGAGTACAGCTGTTGTGCCAGAGTCTGGAGGGAAGGACACAGTGGTCAAACACCTACTGGTGAAGGTCAGACTGTGCTTCAGGGTTCTGGCAAAGTTGGAACTGGGTCAAGCTCAAAACAGCCTGGTGGGTGGCTCTGGGAAGGGAGAGCCCTACCTACTCTGGGTACGTAGGCACATTTCTCAGGGAGGCTGGTCAAGGAGTGATTCTAAGCACAGGTTGGACTGGAGCATGAGCTCCTCCACTGAGTGGGACAGAAATGTCAGAACTGCTTGCTAGCAGGGCAGTGGGATCAAAGCTTAGAAACCTGCTGCCCAGTAAAACTTCACTGTTGGCACACATATCCTTGCTGTCTGTGTGAGGCCCTTTGCCATGGCCCATGAGGACAGAAAAGGTGGCAGAAAAGGTGCAGAAAGGTGGGGTGATGTGCATCTGCTGCCTTATTTTACTGCTCTCCCTTCTGAGCTCACCAGCCTTTTCCCCACCAGGCAGAGGGGCAGCTGGAGGAAAAGACCCACACCTCACACCTATGCCCTGAAGGTAGGTGCAGAGACCCCAGAGACCATCTTACCACTGGAACCGTACATGTACACAGAACTAAGAGATCAGACAGAAGCACTGTGGTGTCTGAACAACTCTAGAACTATCTGGAGGTGTATAGGGATCATAAAGTCAAGTTGTTTGGAGCTTTTATGGGTAGGCATGGCCATTTAGCTCTACACGGTACCAAAAACTTTTGGCAGCCACCATCTAACCACACCACAGTCCCTCATCAGTGGGTGGCCTGATCTCTGTGTCATCCTCTCTTTTGGATGCTGATTTTACCAACTGATGAGGTGATCCAGCCTTGTTTACACCATCTCCTGAGGGATACCTGTGACTCTGCCACCTCCTTTGAGCCTGTTGTTGTCCTGATGTTTTTGCCATTTTCAGGAACTTCAGCTTCAGAGACAATCACTTTCACGATGCCAGAGAACATTGTCCTTGGGTCAGGGAGAGCCCACATCTCTTTCTTAGGTGAGTTTTAGGGGGGGCCTTGGAAAGTAATTTCCTGCATGACACTTCTCTTCTGGTACTTTAGCAAACTGAGTAATAAGAGGGAATAAGTACAGCAAGGTGTGATAATGTCTTCCAGAGAAGTATCTCATCTCTCATATATAGAAGTGGCACTGGATATGACAGATAATTTCACTGAGCCAAGGGAAAGATAGAGAAGTAACATATCACTGTTCCTAGAGTCTATAAACATTAATATCACTGAGCAGAGGTGAACTGAGGTGAGTTTTTGCAGGTTATCTGGAGAATCAGTGAGACCAGAATTGTTTTATATGCAAGAATATGTATAGCTCCCAAAGCTGTGGTTCTGTTCTACAGGTGATATTTTGGGGACAGCACTGGACAACATAGATGACCTCCTCCAGATGTCCAGTGGCTGTGGTGAGCAGAACATGATTCATTTTGCCCCAAACGTCTTCATCACTCGATACCTTGAAGAAACAGGACAACTAACTCCAGAAATCAAACAGAAGGCAATTGGCTATCTGGAAAGTGGTGAGTGGATTTCTGCTCATTAAGCTGGTGATGTCCACTACATTATTTGCATGGTAGGAATCTCAGCAGAGGCTTGGTGCTGAACAGGATTTGTGCACCATCACTTGCCTGACACCATGGTACTTGCAGCAGTGTAAATCAGGCTACTGTGTCTCAGCAGAATAAGTGGTACATGGCACTCCTCTGCTAAATTCCTCAGAGATAACATTCTCTATAATGATCAGCAGGGTTGGTGGGGCAGGTTGTCACCCTGAGAATATGACAGACACAGAACATCTTCACTGCCCCCGGCCTCTTCCCACAGGATATCAGCGGCAACTCCTGTACAAGCACACAGACGGCTCCTACAGTGCCTTTGGGGAAGGGAGTGAGCCAGGAAACACTTGGTAAGCAGAGGTATCCAGACATAACTGACGAGCGAAAGCTTGACCTGGTCCAGCTCAGGCTGGTTTGGATTTTGGTCTGGGGAAACTAAGGAAGTCTGAAGATGTGGAGTTTTGAAGATAAATTGCTCCTGAGACATTTTGGAATGAAACTGTCAAGGAATTAACTTGAAGTACCCCTGTTGGATTGTTTGTGCTTGAGCACCACAAGTGAGGCCGATTCTGAAAAGCTGGCTGCAAAGGCACCTTCTTTTCAGGTTTTTCAGAGTGCTTTGTGCCCAAACAATATTGAGAATGGGTCTGAGAGAGCTCACTAAATGTCAGCCCTCAGAGGCAATCATGCATCCCGTTGGAATTGACAGAACTCTGAGGGAGACACTGAACTGTGCTTCCCTCTGATGAACTGATTTTTTTCTCTCTTGCTGCAAATGGATCTGAGCTCAAGCTTCAAGAGTATCTAACCCGTGTGTATTGCTTCCAGTTTTCCATGGGCACAGAGACTCTGGCCTGCTAATATTTCTACAGGAATGTCATAGTGGAAGACACAGAGACTCCTGAATCCTACAGGAGATGGGCATCAGTGACTGGTTCAATTCTGTTTTCTTCTTCCTTCCTTGGCTCTAGGCTTACTGCTCTTGTCCTGAAGACCTTTAGCCAAGCCCGGGACTTCATCCACATAGATGAACAAAATATAAAGGATGCTGTCAGTGCCCTGATTAAAAGTCAGACTCCATCTGGCTGTTTCAAGAGTGTGGGGAAGCTCTTCAACAATGGCCTGATGGTATGATATGTCCTGGCAGTTCATTAGGTACCTCCGAGCTCCTTCACTTTCTGGTCCAGTTTGGGCGACAAGAACAAACAAACTCTCCTGCAGGAGGAAATCTCCAGTGTGCCCAAGGTTACCCTTGGGTGACAGTCAGGGTTGCTTAGTCATGGTGGTACTTTTTCAAGTTATGAATGATGGAGGTTTACATTAGATAACGTACACCTGGGAACTGAACCAGTGCCCTTCCCTACCTCCATCTCAAAAGCTAACACATGCCACCTTGCAGAGGGACTGTGGGAACATCCCATTTTCCTGGCACTGAAATCTGCTACTGCAAATCTCATGCAGAGGAGGGGAAAGGGAAATGTGTCCAACAGAGGGTAGATACCAGCCCTGCACTTCCTCAGCAGAAGGAATAAGACCAGCACTGTTGCCTTTGCTGGGTTTTGCTTGGGGAGCAGAAGGCACTGGAAAACTTTTCCCTCTCCCTTCTCACAACAGCCCCCCTCTTCTCTGTTCTGTGGTGTCTGCAGGGTGCAGTGGAGGAAGGACTGGGGCTGAGCTCTGTGATTGTCACAGCTCTCATACACTCCAGGATGCCACGCTCTGTGAGTACCGCCAGCAGTTTTTCCTCATGTATTCTGTTCCTGTTTCCACCCTCTGCACACATCGAAGCTTCATTCCCTTCCCAAACACCCTGCCAGCAATGACTGTGCTTTCAATTCTATCCTAGGACCCAGTTGTGCAGAAAGCTTTGAACTGCATAAGGGACCTGGTCAATGCTGATACTGACAGTTCCAACCTCTACAGCCTGGCACTAGCTGCAAATGCCTTTGCAGTAGCAGGTGATAAGGCCCTCAGGCAGAAAATCCTCACAAGATTGGATAACGCTGCCATAATATCAGGTACCAAATACTGTGGGGCAGGAGGGAGGGCCACTGGAAGAATTGTGTGGAGAACCCTGGGTTGAACAACCAAGGGCTTGAAGGAAAGCACTGTCAGAGCTTTGTGGGGAGTCCAAGGCTTGGATAGGCTCTGTTTGCCAAGCTGTTCTGTAGGTTATATCCATACTGTAAGACAGATTGTCTCCATGGATGATCTCATAGTCCTGGCTTCCCAGTCATCCAAACCATGGATGTTGTAGAGCTCTTCCCCAGCCGACAGGGCTAGGTTTTTACTGGACAGAGTAGGGTGTGGGGGGCAAATAGGGAGATATGCACCAATATCTTGTCCAATGTGCATGTTCACTCAATACCTAAATAGTGGGGCCAAGTAGGACTCCAAGGTCATTAGATGCAGCTGCACAATCCATAACTGTTCTCACTCCACCTCTAGATGACCAAATATTCTGGAGTCAACACTCCAAACAGGAAGAAGATTCCCTATATTGGTACCGGGCTCCATCTGTTGATGTGGAATTGACATCTAGTATCCTCATGGCCCACCTTACAAAGTCAAGTTTGTCATCAGATGAAAGCAGAAAGGCATCCAAGATTGTGTCTTGGCTCACCAAGCAGCAAAACCCATACGGAGGCTTTGCTTCAACCCAGGTAATCCCCTTGAGCCACCATCATCATCATCAAAGATGATGCTGTATTTTGAGAGTTCTAATGGGTTCTAGTAGCAGTAAAAAAGGAAAAGAAAACATAAAAAAGGATGTATGGATTTACAGCTCCTGGGTGTTGGGAAGAGGTGAATATTTGTATTCCTCTGAGATAATCCCGTGCTAAAAGCTCAACCCTTATTGTGCTGTAAATGCAATATGAGTGAGGTAAAGGTTAAGGAATGGGTTTGCATAGGAAGCAGGAATACCCAGAATTTTCCCAATGTTCATCTCTTTCCTCAGGACACAGTGGTTGCTCTGGAAGCCCTAGCCCTGTATGCAACCAAAATCTTCAGGAAGGATGGCCCTGATCTCCAGGTTTCTCTCACTTCTAAGGAATTCAACCAAAACTTCCGAGTAGACAATAGCAATCGCCTCCTGCTGCAGACAGTGGAGCTGCCAGACATTCCCCAAGATTATACTGTGCGTGTGCAGGGCCACGGGTGTCTCTTTCTGCAGGTAAGTCCAGACAGGAAGAAAAAGTCTGTGCAGGGAAAAGTCTTGAAAGCCAGCAGGTGCCTTACCTTGCTACTTAGCCAACACTGAAAAAAAACTGCTGCAGTAACTTGTAAGAATCTGGGCTTCATGGCTGGTGGAAGTAGCTGTGATCCAGCAGGAAGGGAAGAGCAATTCCCCAAATGAAACCTGAATTATCTCCACCCTTTCCTCCAAGAAGTCCACCAGGAGCAGTACACTACTAGCAGAACCTCTGCTTCTGCTGCATAGTTTTATCTTACACCAGTGCAAGACAGCAAACAGCAGCCAAGTCTAGGCAAGGACACTCTCCAGCAAAAAGCCCCTGCTGTTCTGTGCCATCTGGCTTCTTTCTGTCCTGGCAGGCCGTTCTGCGGTACCACATCCCTCCGCTGAGAAGCGACACCACCTTTGCACTGTCCGTGGAGACAGAGTGCACCGCACCCAATGCCACCCAGTTCCCTCTCATCGTTCATGCTCGGTAGGAGACACTCAGTTGCCCCTTTCCTCCCCTGTACTAAGAGGCTTTTGGCACCACACTGGTGTCTTGATAGCAGGGCTCCCCTTCACTCGTGAGGTCCAAGTGCTAAGATGTCCCTGTGCATTTAACTGTGCTCTCCTCAGCTGGGTGGAAGATAGAAGGCCCCAGAGGAATGGCTTGGACTATAGTATTGTCTTGTTACCATGCCAGTCACTACAAGTTCTCCCAAGGTCTATGGGTCTCATTCCACTTCTACGATGAGGTCTCAAAACACTAGTGTTGTGAAGGTCCTGTGAGACTGACACGTATTTCTAAGTCTTCCCTCCTCTGCTCTTGGCTGACTGTCACACCACTCTCCTCTGTTGTATTCCTGCCTCATTTGGGACAGAACTGCCAAGAGAATAGGCGCAGGATGGAATATTCCCTGCCATGTCTAAAGAAGGTAACACTAGAAGGCTTCCAAGGAACTTATTCTCCTTGTCTCAGCATAATTAAAAGAGATCAGGGGAAGCACAGAGATTTATTACAGTATAGAAACAGGTATGCTTACAGGAGAGACAGTGGAAAGAAAGGCAGATTCCTCCACCTGAGTATCAAAGCTGGGCTGGCGTATCTGGAGATCATGGCTCAGAAAGTAATATTAGTGCTGTCCCCTGGGTTCCTGCTGCAGCTACACAGGGAACCGTGTGTCCACCAACATGGTCCTGATCCAAGTGGAGCTGCTGTCTGGATACAGTCCCGTGGCAGGTTCACTGGAAAAGGTGAGACCGCGAATTTGTGTCCAGCTGGGATGGGAACAGTGATGGATGTCCATCATGCAGCGTTGTATGCAGAACTGTGATCAGTCCTGTGGGCCCAGAAAAATGGTTATTTTCTTCCTTAGAAATCCTTACGCTCAAAGTCTCTTCCAGGCTGCACCTTGCCTTTCCCTACTTCAAGGGCTTCCTTGGCTATGTGAATATTTTCCCCATACTCTCACAAGGACAAATATCCCTAAATGTTTCTGCTTTCTATTAAATCCTTTCTGACATTATTCCTCTATTTTCAGCTAAAGAAAATGCCTTTAGTGAAGAAAGTTGAAAGTGAAGCTGACCGAGTCATTCTCTACCTAGAGGAAGTGAGTGTAATGTGGGCTAACATCATCATTAAAAGTGCTATGGACTAAGAGATAGCTTTTAGCTTACTTTTGTATATTGGTTTCATTAGTATTGTAAGTATCCTGAGCTGTTGTTCTTGCATACCAGCCACATTTGCTGATCTGAAGAAGTGTGTTGTGTCCATCTGCAGCAGTTCAGCTGTAGAGCCACTTACAGGGCCACTTAACTTGAGTGAAATGAGCCTAACTCTGATGTTAAGCCTACATCTATTGACACTGTTTAGAGGCTGTCTGATCAGGACAGGAGTAGTAGTAGGATCCATCTAGTCAATCCGAGCAAGCATGAATTCTTAGAAAGCTCTCAAGCAGCCTGAGTGCAGTAGGGAACATGCAAGGTTGCTCATGTATTTTGCCAAGACCACTCAAAATTAAACCAGATGGTTGTGTGAACAGCAGTGCTCACTCCACAGCCTCATTAATCAAGAGATTAACAACTACTCCAGCCTTTCTCTAGCTACATACATATCTAAACAGCACCAGAAACAAGACCTGGTATGTATTTAAAACTTCAGAATTTCCAAGGAGCACTTCTATCTTTCTGTGATTCTTCATCCCAGTTTCTGCCAGTAAACTGAGCTAAGCTGGCCTCATAGGAAGCAGGATATTGCTGTGGATGCATTAGGCTTAGAGATGCTGCTTTCATTACAGCTACAGCACAGCGCAGAAAGGCAGAACAAAGAAATATTTACCTCAGGCTGCCAGGTAGCACAAGGTGCAGCCCAGTCAACAGCAGGTCACATAACTACTACCATCCAGCAGATGTTCATCCACACCTTAATAATTGTCTTAATAATGAGGGTTGTGTGAAACTGGAAAATAAGAGCTGATATTATGGGACTGAGTGTAAGAAAGTAGATACTGAGGCAAGGTCCATGAAGGAGCTCAGAGCTCAGCTGGATGGGAAGGAGGGATTAGTTGGGATGTTGAGGTACCTAATGCATACTGACTCAGTAGGCTTGATGTTTCTCATGAGTTGAGTTAAATTTGATGGCCAAAAAAGGGAGATAGTCTCAGAATGGAAAGTAAAAGATATTTCTGAGTTGGACTGGAAAGCAGAACAGATCTGTTACAGGGGTGATGTCTCTGTGGAGTCTGAGTGCAAGCAGGTGGAAGAGACTGTCTTACAGGACTTTAGTTCTGGCTTTAATCCTTGCATTTTTTGGTTTTAGCTGACTCGACAGCCTCAAACCTACACTTTCCTAGTGGAGCAAGACATGCAAGTGAAGGATCGTAAACCAGCTAATATCAGGATCTACGATTACTACATGCCAGGTGAGCTCAGATGCTGTACTGCACAAACCTCCCAAATGTACCACTGGAAAGAAATTTGCTGAATTCGTCAAGTCTAAGACAATACCATCCCTGACATGCTTATCTGTCTGCCCCTAGAAGCTCTCTGGGGATGAAGTCATGCTGTTGGTTTTCAAAATGATAGATCTTCCTCTCTCTGGCCCCAGAACTTGCAAGCATGAAGTCAGCATGTAGAACCACTCAGGGTCTGGCTCTCCCAACAAGAGTGGAGCAAGGAGCCGTGGTTTTGAACACTCATTTTGTGGGAGGCAGGAAGGGCAGAGGGACCATAGCAAGGGTATGACTTAGAAAAGTAAGGACACTCTTAGAAGAATGACACCAAAATCAACTTGTTCTCTGTTCTGGGGAGTCCCTAGTGGGAAGAAGAGCTAGAATTGTGTCAGGGATTGCTATTCGGTCAGAAAGTGAGGAATTCATAACTGCAGTGGAGCTCTTTGGGACTTGCAGCCTCAAAAATCCCAGCCCCATGACTTGTGTGAATCTGGTCTAGCTGCAGAGTTGGGTGCCCTTACCAGTGGTTTCAAGTGTCACAGCAGAGGGGAGTCATAGCCTGTATACTGAGGGAACACCTCTCCTAGGAACAATGGTACCATTCTGGGTTGGTTTAGTGAGGTTTTGGCAAATGTATCTCACAAACCCTTTTTTTTTTTTCCAGAAGAAACTGCAGTGATGAGCTACAGTGCCCCATGCGAGTGAGGTGAGGGCCCAACACCTCTTGTTATCACAGGCATGGTCCTGAAGAACATGGAAAGGGAGGGAGATGCAGGCAAAGGCCCTTTGTCAAGAAACTTGCCAGACTGCAGGTCCAGGGTAGGAAGTGATTAGCAATGCCAAGTAAGTGTGAGTTTCTGTGGTTAAACTGAGGAAATAGAGAAGTGAAGATTTGATGTGCCCACTCATGACAGAGTTGGAGGTACGTTACAGAAAACAAGGGATGCCTGTTGCAAGTACTAACACAAATCCTGGCATTTTGCATCAAATATGCTTTTTTTAAGTCAATACAGTTCCTTTTCCTGGCACTTTCCCTGCAGTTTCACATCCCTCTGGCCCTGTGCACACAACATGCTATATTCACCTTTCCTGCAGGGCCCCATTCCATTTCAGTGCAAAGCCATTCTCTGTCTCTGCCTGGCTTCTGATCCACACTACAGCGTGGGCACCTGCCCGTCCTCTTTCCAGGCTGGGAAAAGGCAAAGCTTGAACTTGACTAGTGCCTGCCCTTGCTCTAAACTTTGCTTGCACCTGTGTGTTTTCATGTCCACAGGATGGAAAAACCTACCTGCTTCATGAATCACCTGTAGGGAGGCACACAGCCTTGTCCTGAGATGCCTGCCACAAGCAAGATTCTGACACAGGCTTTGTATAGATAGAGTGAGAGAATCTTAGAATCATACAATATCCTGAGTTGGAAGGGACCCACAAGGACCACTGAGTCCAACTCCTGCTGCTATACAGGACAGCCCCAAAAGTCACAGCATGTGCCTGAGAGCATTGTTCAAGTGCTTCTTGAACTCTGGCAGGCTTGGTGCTATGACCATTTCCCTGGAAAGTCTGTTCCAGTGTCCAAACTACCCTTTGGGTGAAGAGAGCCCTGTCCTTGTTGGTCTGACAATCCCGTTTGGTCATAAGGTGCAAAAAAGGCCCCAGGATTTCCAGGGTCCCAGTTTAAGTTACTTATTGAGGTTCCAGCTTGAGTACTTCAGCAACACAGATTTTTTTTTTTTTTGGTTCTTTGTTGTCTTCACAGGAACAGGGACAGACACATCCTCTGCAGTCTCTGTCCATCAGTCCTTTGTCACCCCTGCCACCTACCACAACATGGAGATACGAAAAATATTCTGGCTGAGCAGTTAGTTTCTGAAAGGTTCAGATTGTGCTTGGCATCTATTAAAAGTAGGAGATTAGAACTGTCTCATTGAGTGATTATTCAGGTTTGCTGTTTTTCTCCCAAACCAGGAAAACTGCATTCAAAATAACTTCCCCACCTCTACTCTGTGTATGCATGTACATATGCAAAACCCTGCCCCTCCAGTTGCAGACTTGCACAGGAGGAGGAGGAGGAGCATGCATCACTGCCTCAGAGAACTGAGGTGCAGGAGCTTGCAGGAAGGGCCAAAGAAGAACTGATGGCACAAGGAGCTTGCAGGAAGGGCCAAAGAAGAACTGATGGCACAAGGAGCTTGCAGCAAGGCACGGAAGATACAGGTGTTACATCATGTTCAGTTGCATCTTGTACTCCAAAGCTGCCAGAGTCCTACTGCAGGAAGCAGTAGAAGAAACAGGGGAAGCATGAGGAAGCTTCAGCTTGCTCTTTTGGCCCCCCAAATCCCCCTTTCCTCCCCTGCAATGAATACAGTGTGGGGTGAATGGAATGGAGCCTTGTCTGGGTCTGAGGGCCCTTATTAGCACAGACTGCTATAGACCTGCATTCTCACCCCATGTGGTTCCTCAGCCCTTCCTTATTCTTATTCTCATTTGTGAGACACTGTCCCTTTCTCCATCTTCCACCAGAGCCCTCCAGCTGCCTCCCTGGCTGCAAAAGAGCCCTCATCCTAGCTCCACACATCTAGGCACAGACAGCTTCTCTTTCTAGCTGGATATATGCACCACACTGATTACCGTTCTCCTTCCTGCCTTTGCTTGCATTCCCTGTCTCCCACCCAAGTCCCACCATTTCCTGATGCCACCATTTGTGTCACGCAGGAACTTGCTTCCTACCTCAACTACAGACATCAGTGTAGTCTACCAAGGCTTGCTCCTCTGCAAAAGGAAATGAGGAAGTCAATTACACACAGATGCACACAGAGAAGACTGCACTTTTTTCCCCAGCCAGAGAATTAGGAGCCAGCTCCCAGCCCCAGAAGAGGAGGAAATCTGTAACCCACCTGGCTGGTAGTAATCATAGATTTTGATGATGGCTGGTTTCAAGTTCTTCATCTGAATTACTTGTTCCAGTTGCAGAATGAAAGTCTGAGATTCATCGTTGAGCTAGCAGAGATGGAAGGAAATTAGCAAGGAAGGGGACAAAGAAGTCATTGCATATTCATCTTCCCTTGCTTGAGTGTGTTCCTGCACTACACGTCTCTGACCCATTTAGAGATTCTGGATTTTTAAAATGAAGTATTTTGTGAGGAACAGCAAATGCTAACCCCATGACAATGAAATTGGGCAAGCTTTCTCTGCCCACAATTCTACCAGTGCTCTTTTTTTGCTTAGACCAGCCTTGGGCTCTCACACGACTCCTTGTCCTCTGACCTTTTGTTCTCACTGTGCCAAACCAAATGCTTTTGTTCCCACTTACCTTCTCCAGATAAATGTAGACCACATTAGCTTCCACTTCTATTTTCTTAATGATGGTTCTGTGCTCCAGCTGGAATAGGAAACAATAATGCAAGGAAATTTGTGAGCACTGCACTTAGGGCTTCCTGACCTAAGGGACTTACTGTTGTACTGAAGGGATAGTGTAGAACTGGAGTCTCTGTGGAACTGTGTTTTTCTCACACATAAGACCTTCAGTGGCTGTATCTTTGCTAGTCCCTCCTGGATATCCCTTGTGAGCATCACAGGTATGAATATGCTGTCCCTGCTCAGTTAAAGGAATCTTATTCCCCAGGGATGAAAGGCTGTGTGGATAGTACATATGACAGATGTGTTGGTCAGCAAACAGGTGCAGGCAACAGTAGAGATACTTGTTATCTTCAGGGAGTGTTAGACTGCTCTTAAACATCTGCATGGGGGCTGTGTGAATAATTTGTCTTTCAGTTCTATGCCTTAATTGGGAAAAAAAATAAGAATCCTTTTGGCTAGAGCTAGAGTATCTCTAAGAAATCTTGTCTTAGAATTTTTGAGTAACAAGGTGTGGTGTTAACATATCCAGCAGTACATTTTGTTCCTGGCCAAAGTCAGAACAGTGTCAGCAAGAGAAGCTGAACCACCTCTGATCTCCCTTTTGGGGCCTGCATGAAAACAAGAGGGTTTGGTTCAATTAGAACAGCAAAGGTCCCCTGCAAATTTAGTTACCTCATGGCCTGAAATGAACAGTTCCAAACAGGAGTAAGCAGGCACAATCCATTTATCACAGCTAGCTTATTTTTTCCTAAGTCCTTACCATCATCCTGGATCTGGAAGCCAGGATAAATCCAGACAGCAAGGAGACCTCTATGATCACCATGTTGGACGTGACTCTGCTCCCAATGTAGCTGGAGAAATAAAAACAGACAGAAAAAGTCTGACTCTGTGAGAATAGTGCCCTCCCAGCCTCCCTCCCCTCCACCACCATACCCTGTATACAGGACCCTGAGCCAGGTAGCCCATCTGGGACTGGGGACATGGCAGCCCCTGCTCCCTCTCACAGGAGTTATCCAGCACCTGCCTTCCCCATGCCTCCCACCTGTCCAGTTCACCCCAAGTCCTGGGTCCCTCCACTGGAGCCCTGAGACTGGCCTGGCCACTGTCCCCAACCACAGTACATCTTGCTGGAGGAGGAAACAACCCTTGGGGTCACCTGGCAAGGATGTGGATGGTGAGGACACGCGGGCTGGTCTGGCTGCAGTTGGTCGGCTCTGTGCTGACACGCAGAGTGAAGACCACAGCAGCACGTGGAGAAGGCTCGTGGTACCTCAGCACTGTCTGCGGGGTAAGGGCCAGGAGCGGAAAAGACAGGTCAGGCATGTTCTCGTGCAGGAGAAAAAAGAGGCAGGGTTGCCCTCCCTCCTCTCTCCACATTCATCCCACCACCTCACCTGAGCAAAGATGCAGGTGCTGCCATGGACCTGCACCAGGAGCTGCCCTGGGATGTCTGTCAGTGCTGCCTGCTGCACCAGCAGCCGCTTCTGGCGGTTCACTTGGAAAGCCTTCCCAAAGGTCTGCTGGGACTTCACCCTCACAGTTGCCTGGCCTGATGTGCTGAACGTCCTTGCTGCATATTTTGCTAAGGCTTGCAAGGCAACAACTGTGTCCTGGAGAGGGAGAGACAGTCAGCCCTTTGAAAGCATCAGCTCTAGCAAAACTGACTTGGAACAGGAAGACCTCAAGAGGACTCGCCCTGCCAGCCTTGGGTACAAGAGTATATCAATCCACAGGGAGCTACTTGTTACCTGGGTGGAGGCAAAACCCCCGTAGGCATTTTGCTGCTCTGCCAGCCATGCCACAATACCAGCTGCAGTTGTCATGTCACCTGCATGCACCCGTGGCTTAGAGAGGTATGCCAGGAGGACGTAGGCTGTCAACTCTATGTCCACTGAATGAGTACCAGGCCAGTAGTCCATGGAAGCTGGAGAGCTTGGCTTGGGGCTCCAGTGGATTTGTCCTCCTGCAGAAGGGAAAGGACCATGAAGGCTATTTGGGGAGGATATAATCTGGGGTTCACAGGAAACAAACCCCATAGTGCTTTCAGAGCTCCTTCTACTCATTCCCTGTACTCAGGACAGGATCCCTTTCTTCAGTCTATTCTCCAGGGTTTCATCTGGTCTTAGATTCCTACCTCCTCCCTCAAACGGATCTTGAAATCCTCCAGGCTGAGGAAACTATTTCTGATAAGTCACGCTCATAGTTTTTGAACTAAATTACTGTATTTTCAGTCACACAATGCAGTTACTGCCCAAATACATGGAATAAATATGTATAAATACATATGGAATTTTAAACTATTCCAACTGGGCCTACATTGGTCCAGATCCCATGAGTCATCACCTGATCTGATGGCCTGTTCCTCCAGTTTGTACAGCAGCTCCTGGGTGGTCTCATAGTCCCCAGCAAGAGCAAAGGCATAAGCCAGGATGGCTTCTGTGTAGATGTTGGTGATGTTGTGAACGACCTGCTGCAGGCAGCGGAGAGTAGTCTGCATCATCTTGCCCTGCATTGGGAAGAGACCCATGCCAAACTATGACAGGGGTAAAATGGGAGACTGGGGAACTCATTCCAGGGAACTATGTCCTACTGATGTAGCTCCAGAGAAACCCATTAAAGTACACACTCTTTTCAGAAAACAAGCAGTGCAGCCCCCGTGTGCACTGGGAGCCATAGCAACCAAGCACTATTGCACCATGCCAGTTTTACAGCACTTACTCTTTTGAGGAAAGAGGAGCCATCATTTGACCAAACATTGGCACTCTCCCAGAAGCTCCCTCCCTGTTCCTGGCCTGGAGAACACCAGCATTACAAGCTGGTGTATCCCCCACCATGGTACCCAGCTGTGGAAGTGCACAGGAGAGTAGAAGAGAGTGTTAGCATCCTCACCTTCAGTGGCTGACCCATCTCCAGCAGTGCTGCAGTGACATATGCCCCCAGAGAGATTTCATCATCCGTGCTGCCCTGTGAAGGGAATGCACCTTTCACTCTCTTAAGTGATGTTAGGAGGGCACAGGCAGTGAAGGAAAAGCATTCCTCTCATGTTTCACATCCCGTACTCTGCTCTCTTTAAGACTGGTTGCATGGGTTGCAGATTGACTTTTTAGGATCCTTTGGGATCACACAATCTTTTGCTGTCACAGCATCTGTCCAGCCATTCCCCGTCAGTTCTATATGGCTTGGCCTTCATTTACCTTTAGGGAGGAGTGAAAAAAGCTCCCTTTGGTGGCAAAGCAGCCACTGGGGAGCTGGTTTTGCTCTAGCCAGCGCAGGGCATCCTGGATGTTCTTGTCATCTACATAGATGTATTTTCTGGCTTGGGCAAAACTCTTGACTACAAAAGCTGTCAACCTAGGAAGAGGACAAGTTGTGAGAAACAGAGATAAACACAAAAAAGGCAAAGAGAAAGTCAGAAATCTCCTGGTGCCTGTCGCTGAAGTTAACACTGACGTAGTGGGGTGCCAAAAAAGAGTAATTTTCATAAAGAAACATAATCTAAAAGTGGAAATGGTCCACAGGATCCACCCAAGTGGCTCCTCTCTCTACCCCCAGCTTCACAAATACACTACTTACATGCTACTTATTGCTTTACAGAGTCATTTCACAGGTGAAAAACCTCCTACTCCTTCTACTTTTACCTGTTGTACTTCATTTCCCCCAAATAACTAGAGAAAATCTTGAATTCCCTGTTTTCTTCCTCCCTTCCTTTCTCCATGTGTCCCAGCTTAGATACCATACGCACAAGCTATGCCAAGGCAGGTCTTTCAACTCTCCCAAACACCACCTTCACTGAGAAGAGGATTTTTTACTGCTCTTACCTGATCTTTTTCCAGTCATATGTACCCCTCTTGGCTGCCAGGTCACCAGCAGCAGTACCTGGTGTTGTCTGTGGAGCAACAGCAGGGCCATAGAGACAAAAAAGGGACCTCCCATTCCCTGGGACAACATCTTTGTTGTTCCACTTTCCCACAAACTCTGCTGCTCTTGCCTGACTGCTTTTTCAAGTGGATCAAGTCCCTCAGTCTCTCTCCCTGCCAGAGTGTTTCTGCTGACTCCATCCAAAAGAAGGAACATACATTTTATCAGCTTTCTCAGCCACACAAGCTGCTCAGACCCAGACAGGAAAAATCAGAAGAGAGATGTTTGCAGTGCTTACCAAGTGTTTCCTTCCCCATCCTTCTGCCCAAAGAAACTATAGGAGCCATCTCTGTGCCTATAAAGAAGCTGCATCTGATACCCTGGGTGGATGGGAACAGTGTTTAATATGGCACAGTAACACAGAGGGGACAACACGGAAAGTGAGTGCAAGGGCAAAAGCTATTGGTATGTTGACACAGGGGATGGCAGAGGGGCAAGGTGGGTCTGTTGTACTTGCCATTGCGCAGGAATCCTGTTGCCCTCTCCCTGATCTCAGTGCTCAGCTGCCTCGTCTTCTCCAGGTACTGCAGCACATAGACAACAGGGGCAAACAGCACCATGTTCTGCTCCCCACAGCCATGGGGCATCTGCACCAGGTGATCCAGGTTCTGCAGTGCTGTCCCCATGAGGTCACCTATGCAAGGGGGTAAGAAACAAAGTGTAAGTATGACTAGAGGTGCTTCTTCAGCCAAGCAGTGGATAATAGTGCATTATCTCAACACAGGAGGAAAACACTGGTGAAAGGAGGAAAGAGGAGTAAACAACAGAGGGCAAGATGGAGAGTGGTGAATATTTTGCCTCTTCCCACTCTGGCATCATGATGCAGGGTGACCACACTATAGAGTCCCTGAGGAACTTCCCCTTGTCAGCTTTGGCAGTCTGAAGAGCTCCAGCCATTATAAATACTACTTGTAAAGGGCTATGAGCAGAGCTGCAGCTGTTCAGTCTGTGTCATACAGTAAGACAAATATAACATCACTTAGGGAAAGGTTGAAATGCTTCTGGTTCTTAGCCAGGCCTGTTCTACCTGGCTATATGTCAAGCATCAAAATGTGAGGAAGCCAGCAGGAGTGCTAGTCAGATGGTGTGAAGGTGTCCATATGTCCTCCAGACAGTCAGAAAACCTTGTATTATTTCCTCCTTTGGGGCTCTGTTGCACGATATTCATGGCTAGTTATGCCAGTCTGGGCTTCATACCAATTCTGGCCTGCAGATAAATGAGCCCAGTGCAAAGAGGTTTATTAAATGATGGTATCTCTGGTCCCAGTTGCCTCTCCAAAGTGTTCTTTTGCAACTTAGTAATGCTGAGAACTCTTTTTTCTCTCAGGAGCTTCTGCTGTAGCAGTGAAACTTAACAGGGAAGCAAGATGGTTTGAGCTTTGCTGTTTGTATCTACATAAAAATAGCCAAGGTCCTAAAATCCCAGTAAAATTAATGGCCTGGAGTCTACTCCAAAGTCCTAGCTAGAAAAGGAAGGATTATTCTCCTCTGCAGGTTACTCTTCCCATGAAAGGCTAAGTGCTAATCCAAAAATCTGAAAGCATGGTGTTTGCAGAGAATAGAAACACAGCATCCTCTCTTTTGAGCAGTTTCATGTCAAATGGATCCTCTGACACCATTACCAAGTTAAACCTTGCTCTTCAGCAACAGTTGTCTGTGAGCCTACAACAGAAGTCACTTACCTGAGATAGAAATGGAAGCCCTGGCAGATCCTTTTACTACATTGTCAGGAAGGTGAAGGGACACAGGTTCTTCAGCCATGTTTCCTGATAACAGCAGGATAAAAGGTGTAGCATGAAAAAGCAAGCCAAAAGCTTCTAACTGGAGGGACGAGACTGGAACAGGTAAATGGGACACTGCCTACATCCTGCTCACACAGACTGCTTCCTACAGTCTGTCCTGATCATTGCACCAAGCTCTACTGCCAGGAAACTTTTCAGATGAGGACAGATGTGAGAGCTGCTGGTCAGGCTGAGGGCTAACCAAGCTTCACAGCTCAATTCACTACGCTTCACAAGAATCACAGTTGGACATCACTCAACAGAGGAAACATGCTGGAGAGACTTGCAATGTTGCATGGACAGGGTGGGAGGGTTGGAGCAGCTGTCAGTGATGACTGTCAAGCCCCAGGAACATCCAGGAGCTGCAGTGAGGGAAGGAGACTACAGAGCAGGATACTATACTATACTCAGTGGTAAATTCAGTAGGACAGCATATATGGTTCTTGTTCTTTCCTGTCTAATAGGAAGTGAAATTTCCTATGTGAAAAATCACTTGGGAACATTCTTTCATCAGACCTCCCACAGTTTAGTTCTACTCTCAGGTCTAGTTATTTCAGGCTGCAAAACTCATTCTGGCTGTCCACATACCTCGTCTTGGGCACAGAAGGGAGCTGTAAGTCTTCTCCACTAACACACCTTCCAGCTGCCGGGGCAGAAACATGAACATGGGACAGGAGAAACAAGAATACACATAAAATTCCCAAACAACAGCAAAATTTCAGAGCAAGTTCAGGTCTGAATTCAGTGGTTAGTCTCTAGCTGTCAGGGACTGCATCCTTGTCACCTTTGGCAGGTGTGCACTGAGGCTGCCTGCTTCATTGCTCAAAAGATCAAGAGCAAGGCCAAGGGACAGGGTTCTCTGGCCAATGAGCATATATGTGCTCATGTACAGCACAAAAAGCCAGGAAAGATACATGGAGAAACACAGACATGTGAGTGCAGCTCAAGAAAGGGTACTATAGGGAGGAAATAGGCTTGGCTAAGTCCTGGCAGAAATAAAGTGAACTAAGCCACAGCTTTGGCATGCTAGTGCTGGCCAAAAATTGAGGAGAGAAAACCTTTTAGCCCACCTCAGTCTGCCTTTCTCTAGGGGCAGTGATACTCAGAGGCAGAAGTGTGCCTGTTCTCATACTGACCTGAACCTGCAAGTGTTTGATCAGTGTGTGCCTCCGCCTCATGGTAGCTGGCAAGGGCGTCCTGCTCCCACACCGTGACGTGTCCAGTACCTCTGTCCTCACTGTGATATTCAGTGTCCCTAGCAAATAAATTTAAGAGAGCCCTTTTTTATACCTGTGGCCAAATAGAGTCAACTTGATTTAACTGATAGTGGTCTGAGATGCTGTGAGTGCTTTGGCCGGTAAAGGTAAGCTAGCCAGTACTGGCAGCTTGTTCAGACACCCCGAACATGAGGGAACTCAGTGATAACTCGCCAGCAGTGACTTCACTGCACTGCAATATGACTGTAACAACAGCAGGCCCAGCAGCCCCTTGTATCCCTATGTACCCTTCCCATTGCATGTGGAGTACAGGACCAGCAATACAAGATTCCCCCACCCACATCTGTGCAGTCTCATCCCCCCCAGCTGGTTCCACAGCCCTCTTTTCAAGAGTTCTCTATGCCGTGTTTTCAGTTCCTACCCTCTTTGATGAGTCTGTTTAAGCAGAGAGGAAGAATCAAACATGATGGGTCGCATTTTGAACCATTAAGCATTAAGAACAAACTTCAGGATCCAGAGGACACAAGGCTTTGCCAGCTCCTCTGGACCTCCCGTTCCCTTTCATTTTTAGGGTTCCCCATCACCACTCCCTTTTTGCTACCATACCCAACTGGAGTGCTGTCACATTCCACATGAAGGTCTTGGACTCCGCTGCACACAGACACTCCTTGTCCCTGCAAGTCCGACAGGGCTCCACCTGGAAGTCTGAGGATTTATCTAGAGCCACATGAATCTGAGGGAACAACAGATGAAGGTGAAGGCAAGTGACTGGCACAATGCATTCTAAAACCCAAGGGCATGGTCTGCCCCACACAACGTTACCTGTGGCACAGGCACACACCTGTATGCACTGTTGCATGTAGTTGAAGACAGAGGCTTTCATCAGGAAGGTCTCTCCATGGATGACAGAATATGGCAGCGTCATGTCCACAAAGAAGGGTTGAACTGTTCTGAGGCTTGTGGTCGGGGCAAGGCCAAATCCCCTCCCAGTCAAGCAGAACATCTTGACTTTCCACTCTGTGGCAGCAGCAGGCACTGTGACTGAGACATTCCTGCTGCCACTGGAGCTGAGAGGAAGAGAGCAATTGCATGAAGAAATTCATTCCACTCCAGTGCAATGGGGAGTGCTCATGGCCCTCCATTGGCTCACAGCAAGGCAGCATTCAGCAATTTCTTCCCTAAAGCTATAAACCCTGCTGAGATGCCAATCAGTAATGGTTTTTATGCCCTTCTCCTGAGCAAGATACTGCCCAAGCATTCCAGTTCTGTACATTCACCCAATGTTCTGGAAAAGCAAGAGCACCATATCCTCCTGCATGCTGATTCATCAGTCTTAACCTAAGCACTGTGGCAACAGGGGCTACAATTTTAGCTAGTGCACCCACCAAAATGAGAAGTCACTAGAGAGTACTCCAATGTGTGGTGGTTTGGTCTTGAAGTGTATTGCTGTTTCTAAATCTGTGTACACCTTCAGTTCTGCATCTCAAAGTCTACTAATCCTTCAGTTTACTACATTACTACAAATGCAGGGAAGAGCCACAAAATTTGCATGCAGAGCTCCCATTACACCTGTGGCTGGACTTTTGCACAAATGGAAGTCAGCCAAGACTCAATAACAAAGAAGTCATCCTTCTGTTCATTTGTAAAGTCAGGAGTCACTTACCCAACAGGGAACAGATTCCAGATCCAAGTTTCAGATAAATAGTGTTGAAGTTTTCCTTGGGTTATAAACTGGGATTGTTCCTTAGTGCCTCTTTGGTCTTCTGTAGAAGGCACCCCTGAAAGAAAGAATAATGAGTCCCACCAGAATGGGAAAGGTGAACCCTGCCAACAATAGACAGCCTAGCACTGAGGCAAAAGACAAAGCAAGGAGTAAGAGATGTGGGAAGAGTCTGGCAGAGGAAAACACAAGGGAATGGGCTTATTTCACACCAGAGAGAAAAAATGAAGGGAAAAGAGAGTGGTAGCAGGAGTACGAGCTTGCAGTGAGCTGATTTCAAGTTTTCCAAGACTTGATTAGATAAAGCCCCTTGCTGACCTGACCCAAAGTTAGTGCTTGAGAGACTAGGGACCTTCAGGGACCCATTTCAACCAACATGTCTATAGTTCTGTGGATAACAATACTGCTTGCTTGCTGCATAAGACTCACAGCCCACTGCAAGCAGTGGTTTATATACAGGCAGGCATGTGAGCCAGCCTAGTTTAATTATCAAATGCAAAACTGAGATGTAGAGGAAGACCATGACTGTCCCTGTGGCTGCAGGTGGCAACAGAGGCCAAGTCACATCACAGCCTAGGGGGTAGTCACTGGGAAACAGATCCTGGCCCACATGTGTTTGTCTATGCCAGGAAAGGGAGTGCCATCCTTTAATGTCAGGGAACATCCAGCTAGTGACAATCTTCAGAGCCCAGTGACTGGGTCACTCCCACTGAGTCTGGTGGACTGGGCAGCTAGACTGTGGCAGCAACACCCATTACTCCTCAGAAAGCCAATATCCACCACCAGAAAAGCCCAAAGATCAGAGGCCTCTTCCATCTGATGTGACCCCATGTCCCAGGCAGGCTGAAAGTGCAGCTCACCTACAACTGGCTTCCTATCCCCCCGACGAGAGCACTGAGATGGCTTCTTGAGTACAAGGTTTGAGAAGACTTTCAGTCCCATGTTCTATTTGGAGAAGAAGGAGGATAGGGAAGGCAGAAAAGTGTCTGTCAATGGGGAAGAGTGATTACTGCCATGTGAACTGCAACAGCTTTGGGAAGAGTCACAAGGAGATTACCCGGAAGAGGCTAAAGATGTCAGGCTGAGGGGAATTCTGTGGCTTCCCAAGTAAAAGAGATGATGTGGACTGGGGCTGAACACAGCGATCTGAATGCTCATCTACTTGGGCAGGGTATCCACGTTGGTAGGCACCAGGGAACAAACCATAGACCTAGGGAAACTCACAGGTAGGGAAGAATCAGGCAAGGAGCAGATACTACCTCCAGTTGCTTCACTCCACCCACCCCTAGCATACACATCTGTTTCTGCCCATCTCCCTCAGCAGGCCTTGCTTTCTACTCCACACAAAGAACTCCTCATCCATTAGCCTCCAGCTCCCCTTCCCAGAACCCCTGCCTGCCTCACCCAGCTCATCCATCACTCCTGTGGTTTTTGTCTGGTTGCACAGACACTCACCATTTTGCTTGTCAGCTCACTCTCTGGTCTCATGAAGAATGTGTGTTCATCCACTGCCTGTACTGCACACAGAGAGCCAGGGGCTGCCTGCAGTTGGAGCTGTACTGTTGACCCTGTGTGGGCTTCTTTATCTGGGAATTCTACCTTGACCTTGAGCAACAGACCAGGAAAGGAATACAAAAAAGAGAGGAAAAAGGGTGAGGAGGCTGACAAGTGGCACAAACAGAGGGAAACAAGCTCCCTTGCTCAGCCACTGCTATGAACAGAGGTCACTACTGAAGCTTTCAGCGTCCCTGGGCACTGTGCTGCAGAGATTCCCTTCCTTTCTTCTCCCCAGTTCTCTCTTTGAAGGGTCTGAGAGTCTCCTTCCCTCAGGTCTCCAGACCCTTGCTTGTCAGCTCTCCCCAGGACACAGAAGTGAGCCTCACCTGGTTTTGAAAGCACAAGGCAACATCAAAACGGATGCTGTCAGCTGTTACCCCTCCATTGGGGAAGATGGCATACACCACTAAGGAAGGTGATGGGGAGAGGTCAGCAGTGAAGGTCAAAGGGATGGAGAAGGAGCCCTTCAACACTGAGGAAGAAAAGGCAAGGTGTTTTCATCACAGCTCCACCAAGACCTCCTTCTGCCCTTCTTTCTTTTCTGCTCTATAATTCCACAGTGTCAAACCAGTTCCTGCTGGTGCACTGCCTGCCCTCTCCCTCCGTATTCTGACCCTATGTACTCTATCTTCCCCTAGGTCTTCCTAGTCTCTCTTCCCATTGTTTCCTCTCCTGCATTCTCCCTTTTTTCCCCTCTTCCACCTGACACAAATGTTTCTTCTCCTGCATTCTCCCTTTTTTCCCCTCTTCCAGCTGACACAAATGCTTCCTCAGCCTCCCTCCATCCTGTTCAATGACTACTCAAGACCTAAATATTGAGGGAATTTGGGAGAAACTCAGTAACTCTCACTGTCCAACCTAGAAACCCACTGGGCACAACTGTTTCCCATTGTCTGGCTGCCACAGACTTACTGTTCAGTTTCCCGACCTGGATAATCCTCTGACCCCTGACAACAATTCCAGACTTGCCAGTGACCTGAAGGAAAAGGGACAGGGGATGAATAGACATGGTTTTTTGCAAACAGAGTGTAGCCACAATTACCTATGTGCACCTTGCTCTCATAAGCAAAATAAAACCTCAAAAATAAACTGTGGGTCAAATCCAATCCCAGACTTTAGGTCCAGATTTGCAGACATCACAGTTGGGAGGAGAAGCTTTGACACATGAGATTCTGGGTTAATCTGTCCAGTTTGCACAATGGATGGGTAGTGGGTTCACTGGAGATTAGTGAGTGACAACTAAGGTGTTTCCCCCCCAGTAGACCAGCCCTCAGGCCAAACCAAAATCCATTTCCACTGAGCAGCTGTTTGATAACCAGAGTGAAAAAGTAATCCCCCATCCAGCTGTAAAGGGAGAAGAGTTTGACAGCAGACTTTGCACAAAACTCTTCCAGCTGCAGCCTTAGCAGAGGCTAAGGTGGTGATGGGCTATAAAGGCAGAAGCCAACTCCTGTCCATGGAAGGGACTGTGGACCCAACACCAGATCATGGTGTTGCCAGGCTGAGTCCTATCAGGCGTAGCATTCACTTAGTTCTCTGAGAGCAAGTGTTTCCTGGCATCTCTTAAGGGATGACCTAAATCACACCCTCAGCTTTTCATTGGTATCTGGTCCCATCAGTGCAGACTTTCCCCCCAGGTTATTTATTGCCCTTACTCACATAATATGCAAAACCTATACGGCTGGTGTCTTCTCCCAGGTCATCCCGACTGAGTGTGAATGTCACCTGGACATTCTGCTTCAGCCCACAAGGCAGTGTTTCTGTAGGTGGGTTTATGTCCAGGAAGCTCTTGGTTGTGACGTGGAAGGGCTGCAGGTGGTGGTATGCATTTGTGTAACTGAGGTCAGTTTTTCGAGGTGTGTGCATGTGATCCTCCAGTGTGAACCTTCCCTGAAAGGGAAGACACATAGAGATCAAGAGTTTCAAGCTTCAGTGCTTTGTTAGGATGTCATCAGCTTGGTTTGGGAAAGGCTGTTGGCTTGGTGCCCTCCTGCTGGCTCTGCACAGCAGAGCTCTGTGGTGAGCCCAAGACTGAGCTGGCAGCGAGGCCACAGGGTAGGAGCGGGGAGCACTGGCAGAACTCAAGAATTCTCACTTTGCTGTATGCAGAGGTGGTATTTACCTCCAAAGAGACTGATGAGCTGTTCCAGGCAGTTGTGTCCAGGTTGAAAGATGCTATTCCACTGCCATCTGTGATGTATGTTTTGATAAACCGACGCCTCATGAACCTTATCACGAGATAAACTTTCCTGTTGTTCATACCAATTCCATAGTGATCCTGAACTTTAATCTGATAACAACAGGGTGAGGCAAGAAAGGCAAAGTCAGATTATTTTTTCCAGTGTCATAACCCAAAACCTTTCTCTTTCTGACAAACATAGATCTTCCTGTGTAGGTGGCCTTAACTTCAGTCTGGCCCCAAGAAGACAAGAAAACTGTAAACCTCCCTCATCTCTAAAGCAAAGCTTAGCATGATTATAATAGGTTCACTCCAAAAGGTGTGTGGCTATAGCATGAGGAGTTATCTCCTAGCCAACAGCTGAGGCATTCTTGCATCCCAGCATCTCTGCTGAGACTCCACTCATCATTCACCGCAGAAGCTGGAGGTGTAAACACAGCAGGGAATCTGAAATGCAGCAACTGGAGCCACACTGTCAGGTAATGTGACACAATGCAAGGTGGGTGCTACATTTCTGCATTCTGAGAAGCAGAAAATTGTTTGGGTCAGCAAAATTTACCAGACACTATATTCTTTGACAAATGATGGGGAGTGAAAAAGCAAAGGAAGAAAATCACCTTCCCCCTATAGGGTACTCCAGGGATGTAATATTCATTGGGTGTCTCAAACACTGCCCTTGCAGCTGTCCTGGAGATGAGGATTTGGCTGGAGGTGTTTATCTGAACCCCTGTTGGAATGCAGAGTGCAAGGGAAGCTGGATCAGTATTGGAGATGACTACCCTACTTTAATCTCACTTTTTAATTCCAGACCCCTCTAAGCAGAGTGTTTCAAACTTCCTTCCCAACACCAGCATTCTTTAAGGTTGGAGGCTTCTCTTTCTTTAGTTAAGATTTCTGCAAGCCCCTTTGTAGCCTCACAGACCACCGTCCCAGTCACACCTCACCCCCCTGCTGCTGGCAGGGTATCTCTCTGTGTCCTGTGATAGCCCCAGCAGCAGGGAGGAGGAGAGGAGGAGGTGTGCCCACTCTGATGAGCCCCTGGGTACCTGTGCCTGTCTCCAGGAGAGAGGCTTCTGCATAGAGTTTGCTGTCTTCCTCGCTGGGAGTCAGGTTGAAGACTGATGTGCTTACAGAAGAGGTGAAACAACCACTGCTCACTGTCTGCAATAGGCAGTGGTAGGTATTATTTGGGGCTGGAGGGAAGGGAAGGACTCAGAAGTACAAGTCATTCTGTCATAACTGTTGACCATGACAAATAATAATTCACTAAAACACTGGAACAGGTTTCCTAGAGAGGTGGTGGATGCTCCATCCCTGGAAACATTCAAGGTCAGACTGGGCTGAGCAACCTCATCCAGTCGAAGTTGTCACTGTTCATTGCAGGGGGGTTGGACTAGATGAACTTTAAAGGTCCCCTCCAATCCAAACTATTCTATTATTCTATGATAGATATGGTTCATATTTTAAATTCTGTATTTTCTATTTTACGTGCCTGAATACTTGTAGTTCATATTTTAGAAATATAAATCAAAACATGCATCACAGTTTTATCAAAGTTACAATGTTGTCAACTTTCCAGCTTTAGTAGAAAATATAAGACTCCTCTCAATGAATCACAGAGCAAATACAACAGTATTTTAATAGATCTAGCTAGAAGAATTGGATAATCAAATGAAAATTCAAAGTAACAAATTATTTCCAGAGCTGGAAAATGTCAACTACTGTAACAAGTCATAATGACAAAACATTAAACGTGAAAAGCTTTCAACTGCTCTTTACAAAGAGCACAGCTGTGAAATACTTTGTTAGGAATTGAAATGTATAATAAGGACAATATTAAAATATGCAATCTGTAAACATATAAAAAGAGAAAAGTAAGTATGAAAGCCATGGTGTGATTTGGCTGTGGAGTTAACTGTGTCTCCACCATACATCAGTATTTTTGTGTAACTCCAGGATAGCTTCACCATAAATGGTATTTTTGTACCTGAGAAAACTCTGTTAGTTTTTGCTTCTTACACTGCATCAATTTCTAGAAAGTTATGCTTTTTTCCAGAAGAGATAAGGACTCTAAAACTTTCTGAGAAATTCCTGTCTTCTAGACCCTATCATTAATAAACAAAGTTACAAAGAACTTCTGGGGGTAAAGGCTTCTTAGCTGGTCTAGGCAATAATAATTGCATTAATTGAATAAAGAATAAACCGAATTATTTGTTAGTTTACATATAATTACAGAGATTGGCAAACCTTCCTTACATAGCAGTTCATTCTGTTCACTCAGCCCTTGACACTTAGCCCTGTGTGGTACTTCTTTATGACCCATATATCTTCCAGGATTTTACTCACTGGACCTCTGTATTCCCTGCAGATGTCCTTGCTGGCATTCTGAGGCCGTCTCCTTGCCTTCTGGCACAAAGTGACCCGCATTGTCCCTCTCACTGCCTTCCCATAGCTGTACCTGTGGGGAGAACACCAGAGGAGCTGCCAGGCAGAGGCACTCTGTGTTCTCTCGAGCACATTGCTCCACACAGGTGCCCCAGGTGCCCTTCCTGATGAAAATCTTCATACAGCTGGCAAGCAGGTAGGCATAAATTAAAATATAGCACATTGAGTGCTTAGGGAGCACACTAATCCAGCATCCAACAGATGCTTCAACAAAGCACAGGCAGGAACAGACACTCCTTGAAGCTCTCCCACTTCTGGGTGTTTGCTGTCCTGGAATTGCAAGCAGACACAGAGGGCTGGCCTGACTTATGCATGCAGCACAGAGCAGCACTTAGTGAAGATATTAGTTCAGGTGTGAAAGCAGCAGAAAACTGTGCCCCTGCAGACAGCAACAGCAACTGGCAGTAACAGAGCTACAGAGTCACCGCAGAACCTGCCTCACCATGGCCTTATCTCCTGATCTAGATTCTAGTTTCCATCATCAAACCTGCTCTGCTCCTTTTTTGCAAGGTACAGCACAAATGTGCCTTTGTCAGTTTAGACATTTCTTCTGCCTGCTTTTCTGCCTTTCCTTGCTTCGCCTTCTCTCCAACTTTCCCTTTGGAGTAATGATCCTGACCATTATCAGTAATATGAAGACATCTATGACCCATCCTGGAGGTGCAGAGTAGTGTACTTTTTACTACTACAGTTTCATATGACCTAATTGTAACTGTCCCAATTAATGAGAAATTATGTCAGACCAGTGACAAAAGAGACACCAAAAGTCTCTAGACCATGCAGCCCCAAATACAAATGAGTTCATTCCCTTTATCTGTCTACAAAGTGTTTTTGAGATGATTCTCCTTTCTCCTTTGTGCTTATAGTGCTGGAGGTCCTGCCTTCCTTACCATCCTCATATGCTCAGTTTTCACTGATGGCCACATAACTAGAGAAATCCACCTGCTGCTTCTAATAAGGTAATAAGTTCAGTAGCATGTAAGAGAGAAGGAACAGCATAAACCCCTAAAGAAATGCCAGTTCCTGCTCCTTTATCTCAGCAGATCTGTCCCATATCAGATATGTGTTTTCCCCACAGAAGGTCTTTCAAGGCTGGACACACGCAGTTTCCAGAGAAGGGTATCATACACCTAGAACAAGTCTCCCCATAACTGGATGGTCTCTCTCAAGTGTGTCTCACTTATCTCCTCCCCAAGGAAGAATCTAACAGTTTGACTTTTGCATTATTTGAGATTCTTCTAAGGGACTGGAGTTTTTTGGCCCTTCTTGGGCCACTTCTTTTTGATGGACTCAAGAGATAGGAGACATATGGAAGGAGAGACAGTTTTGGTGAGCTCTTTCCCCCAAACGTTCTCCTTACCTGCCACACACACGCAGTGGGAAGGTTTTATCTGAAGCATAAATCTGAGCTGGTCCCTCGAAGAAAACATCAAATTTTTGTGACACTGGAACAAAAACCTCAGAGTTACTCCGTCAAAAGTGTAAGACTACCTGGACAGAGGATCACAAAAGGCAAGAGTGTGTTCATGTAAGGCTGGAGTTCCATGAAGGAACATGTTAATGAGGTAAAAGCAAGCATTAATTAAAAAGGGGGAAACCAAAGAAAGAATCCCCCTTTTTTTCCCCAAAAACCCAATCTTGCAGGAGACTTCAGTGCATTCTCACTCTATGCCAGCCTAGTTGTTAGCAGATACCTTCTCCAGGAATCTCCAGCATGTCTCTTGTGTTCATTTCTGATATTACCCATTCTGTAGCACACAGGTTTGTGTTCAGTCCTAGCTCTCAGGCAGTACATCTTAGTTCACAGTATTTGGTTTCACATTGTTATGCAGACAGGCAAGCAACAAACAAGCAACTCCTTCCAACCCATTCTTTGTTCTCCTTACCACTCTCCTCCACCTTAAAGGTACTGGTCTGGACTGAACCGGACTTGAAGGACTGGGCACTGATGGTGTAAGTTCCCAGAGAGAGTTTGTCAGCTAACTGGAAAGAGAGATCTGCAATGCCCTGTTTGGGTCTCACATCCAGCCACTGGCCAATGCGGTTTTGGTTCGGGTCCTGTGGTGCAAGGGAAGGAAAGAAGAGGCAGTCATCAGCAATACCTGCTATTCCATACCCAAATCCCACTGGATTCAAAGGCATTTCAGAGATTTCAGAGGCTTTCAAAGATTCCTGCTGCCTTTTCCCCAGATGGTGGTGAAGTGACCTGAGCACTGAAGCACCAACAGAGGTGAACCCAATCCACTCAGGTTTACTCTGCTCTGTACTGCCATTGAAAAAGATGATATGGAAGGTCCTGACATTTAGATTCTCCAGTCTTATGTAAAGATGAACTATAAGAGAGCTAAAGTCTGGCTGGCATTCCTGAATGTAGAAATAGAGGAAGCTGAACCATTTGGATCATCAAGGCTTGTTAACAAGAAGCATTTGGACAGAGAATGTGCATGCATAGAGCCTAAGAAGAGTAACTTGAATCAGAAAGACAGCAGTATGGTACTATCCATACTGAAGTACCTTTCCTCTTGGCCCATAAGGAGTCTGAATCACCTACCTGGATTTCCACCATGGAGTACTGCAAAGCAAACAGACAGCAATGTCAGAAACTGGCATGACACAGCAACCTGCACATAAATTTATCTTACCCACCCAGCACAAGTACTGTGACAAACTTTACAATACAAGAAGATTGATCCTACTGAAACCAGGAGAATTCCTTTGAAATAGTAAAGAAAAGAGGTAACATAAAAATCTGTGCTATTTTTTAGATTTGCTTTTTGATCCCTGAATTTTTAAGGTGCACTTTGATAGATATTCTACAGCTGTGAAAGCTAGAATTTGCTATAATAAAAAGAAGAGTAAGAAGACTCACAAATAGCATCATACCCAAGTTTGGCCTCAGTTTTGTAACACAAATCTCAAAAATTAGCGTCACCTATAGGAAGAATACACCTCACATCTTCCTTTCAAATGCCTGGTCTTGGAGACATGAATTAATGCTGATTGCAGCTGATGGTAGCAGAGAGGGACAAAAGAAGACATACTTCAGCCCTTCTAGGCCCATTAATTCTGTTTGTTCTTGTATCACTGTATCTATCAGCTGGGAGGCAGTGGTGGTGAAGAATATGTAATGTGTGAGCATGAGGCATAAGGAGGCAGAAACAGTGGCTTGGGAGAGCAACCAGTTTGTAAACACGTAACTGACATGTAATTCACATTATTCATCATTCTAAGCTTTCATACAGGTTATCATAGGCAACTCTGTTTTCATTGAAATAAAAAAAAAATACAGGTTAATTATTTTCATTAATTTAATGTCAATGCTAAAAACATTTTGGTCTTCAAGTCATCTAATTTAAAAACTATATGTTACAGCTTTAATGCATATTGCATTGAAGCCTTATAATAGCTTTGGCTAAACCTGACCTCATTTGAATTTTTATCATAGCATTATTAATTATAGTGCTAATTTGCTTATACTCACACATAGACATCAAGCATTTATGGTTAAATATCTTTATTAAACCATTGTAGGCATGGAAGGAAAAGTAATTTGCTCTATTATCTGAATAATATAAGAGATATGAGTACTCTACTAAGAGAAGAAAGGAGTGTGTGATCCTAGGACCTCACTAATAGCCAAAAAAGAGGAAATTTACTTAGTAATAAAGAACCCAGAAGGATCTCTCTCTTTATTTCGGTCTGGAAGGAGTTGATCCAACTCTCCTTATGTGTGCCCTTCAGTATTTAATTGTCATGGCATGAATTCCAGCTGGCTCTCCTGAAATAGCATGAGGACAGAGGAGTGTGAAATATCTATAGCTGCTGGCTGCAGGTATAATTGCTCACCATGGAAAGATGCTAGCCTTGCAGTTTCCTGGACAGCACATATGCAAGTCTCTGGCAACTTCTCACTCCCTGGACATGGGGAGAATGAGCCACTGCCAGCAGCAAGTCAGTATAATTTGATTATGCCCTTTTCTCTGGGGTTTGGGTTTTTTTAATGATCACTTCATATATATCCTTTGCCATATCATTTAACTTTTCTTTAAATTTTGCAGCTTGCTTCAGACTCTCCTGCCACACTTGGGTGTCACACACTCCAAAAATCGCTGAGCTTTCCAGACGTGTGGGAGTGCAGCTCTGGCAGCTTGGGTCTGGCTAGGTCTGTACACATTGTCTGACAATTATGCCCGTGGCCACCAGCCTATTGACGTCTCCAGAAGCTGTACCTGCTTTTTTGGCAGGGGGCAGGTGCACACAGCTAACTCAGCTAGCTGGGAGGGCTGGCGCACTCCCCAAAAAACATCATCAGCACCCACCTTCCCACCTGCCAGCAGCTGTCCTGTGAGAGCAACAGCAAAGCCATTGGTAAGCAGGCACTGTTGTTCCAATTTGGTTTACTTGAGGGCTGGTGTTGGCCACCCTGAGTGCTGGGACAGTCCCAGCCTGCCTGGCATGGGGCTGATAAATGAGGCAGAACCATCAGAGGGAGCTCAGAGACTTCCTCATCTCCACTTAGACAGGATTTACCTTGCTGTTAACAGGAACAAAATCTTCAGTCAATGTAACTATGCGGAATTTCACTGCAGGGAGGAAATGAAGAGGAGCACATTATAGAGACAGAGTGCATTTGGGAATGGACTTGCTCTGCATTTGGCTCAACTTGAAATCACAGCTCCCCACCCAGTCCTACTGACAGCCGAAGCCTGTCCTGCAGCCCCTCTTACCCCTTGCTCGGCCCTACTCACCACCTCTTCCCCCAAAGCACATGGCAGCAGCACAGCAGCCAGCCTCACAATTTAAGGATTTTCCCATGGGCTACATCAAGTTACCCTTACATTTCCTTGTCTGCAGTGCAGACAGATCAGTCCTATGTATCTGGCCCTGGCCAAGAAGACCATATTCATGTTTACTCCCTCTTCCAAGCCAGCTCTGCTCCTAGAGCATGAGACCAACCTTTTCAGTCTCCTCCTGCTGCTAAAATGGTTTCACAGATACATCACTATGGAAGGCAGAGTGCTCCCTCTATCCTCATGGAGACCACGTAGCACAAAGCACTCAGCACACCCCCGCTGGGAAATTGGGAATAAAGTCTGGGCACTGTCAGTGTGCTCCATGCAGTGCTCACCTGTCTGTCCTGGGCCATAGATGGGTTTATCCATCTGAATGAAGGTGCCTGTCCCAGCCCTGCGTATCAGGACTTGCTTCTCTTCATTTGCACTGAAGTAGTGGTCATTGGAGATGCGCAGGTGGACTGTGCCCACCTCCTGGCTGCCTGCAGGCCGGGGGACCTGGGACACAAAAGAGGAGAGCCACCTGGTTAGCAGACACCTCACTTCAGGTGTACTGCAAGGCCAGCCTCTTCACCATCCTACTCTAAAGGCCAGAACAGGGTGTCTCCTCAGTGGCTGAAGGCTATGTATGTGGAAGCACAGGGGACAACAACAGCTGGGACAGATCTTGAACAAGAGAAAAAGGGAGCCAATTGTGACACAGAAATCGTGTTTACCCCTTCAAGGGGCCACTGTTAGAGTCTACATGGAGCAAGATGAAGAAGATTTAATTCAAGGGGAGAAACGGTCTGTGTTTATGAGATATCTGTTTTCTAGAGTGTGTGGGTCACAGAGACTGAAATCAGCTCTTATTCATCAATGCAAACAAAGAAAACAAGGATCATGAGTTTGGAAAATCAGAAAGATTTGTGCTGAGCTTGTGTGCACCCTCCCGTGTCTTTCCCAGTCCCTCAGCACATTCTCAAGCCCTTAAAGAAAAGCTTGATATGAAGCAGACATGATGGGAAGCTGTCTGAGCTGAAAAGTCTGACTCTGTCTGCATCACAGATTCAAACACCCTGTGACAGTGACAGTGCATCCTTCTCAGAGGAGAGAATGAGCTGCACAGATGCCATTTGTGTGCTCATCCATCCTCCTCAGACCTTTGTTGCCTGGCCAGGCAGCCTTTCCTTGGTGTACCACCAAGCTGGATTATGAGATACCCCACAGGAAGAGTACCAAGTGGACAGACAAAGCCAGGGAGCAGAGAGCAGGCTCCCACTAAACAGTCTCCCTGATTTTGCATTCACTCCTTTCCATGCCCTCTCTACTCTTGTCATAATTATCTATTCTCTGGTAAGAGGCATCATGAGCCAAAAGGGCACACTGGGAGCTGCCAACTAGAGATCCCTGCCAAGAATGATTCTGACCTGAAATCTGGTGCACTCGAAGATCCAGTTGTTCCGGACGACCTTGCGGTAGAGGCTGAGGTTGCCAGATGGATGCAGAAGAGTCAAGGCCACACGAATAGGCTTTTCCACCCCACGGAGGTCCAAGCACACCCTCTGCAATGAGGGGTAGGGCAGTGATGCTGGAATGATGATCAGGTATCTCCTGCAGTGGGGAAAAAAGTACATCACATCTTGAGAGGAGTCTTGTTGGCTCTTGGCACTAATACTCTGTTTTCAGGAAACAGGAGTTTACCATCTCTCTGGGAGCAGGAGGTGCTGCTCTGCTGCAGTGATAGGGACAGGTTAATGAGAGTGTGAATCTCTCACAGGAGTGATGGAAGTTGTACAGTTCATTTCAGATAAATACAAGACAAATACTTTCAGGTGACAGAACAGGATTTGCCCCTCTTGCTTTGACACAGCACCTCAACTACCAGCAGTCTGGCTCCTGCTTAATCATCTTCAGCACTGCAGCCCTTATCATTTTCCCTTCATATTATCCTACACCTCTCCCTTCATCCTGCCTCGGACTGCAGTCCCTCACTCTTGTTCCCACCACCAGTCCTCATCTAGTTCTTGTACTGCAGCGACATCCATGAGAGTGGCTCCCACCTTCAGGTGTGCTTGTGGTGTGCTGCATACCACCCCATGCCTATCCCTTCCAGGAGGAGACTCTCAGGGTCCCACTCTCTCTCCCCGGTCTCTTGGCCCCTCCCTCAGCATCACAACTATCGTTCACTACATTTTTAAATGGCACTTACGGTTGTGCCACTATCCCCAGGGTGTAGAGCAGGCAGCTCAGGAGGAAGGGAGTCCACATTTTCATGGGACACCCCCAGAGGGGTATATTCCTCTGGAGACCCAGTCAGGAAAGAAGGTAGGGTGCTGCTTCTCTCCTTTGAAAATCTCCAGGCCAGCTGCTGTTGTTGCTGTTTCTCCCAGGAAGCAGACAAGGAACCCCAAAGTTTCCTTCCTTCCTTCCTTCCTCTTCATTCCTGTGTTTATAGTGCTGCAGGTGCAGGGCTGTGCCATTCAGGATGTTCACCAGCCAATCCAAGCCCTTTTGGAATCCAGCCTCACTGCTTCCTATGCCCCTGCGGATGGACCAGGATTATTGCCTTTTATTTTGCTAACCAATAGCCTGTTTCCTTTTCTCTGCACTGCCCCTGCTCCCTGTGTCAGTTGCAGCCCCAGTCCCATTGTTTTGCCTCCAGATGGATTGTCCCATGACCCTTTGGCATGTGCACTCTGTTGGAGCTCACTGTGAACTCCTGTGGTCATGCTGTCCCCAAGCTTTCTGAGTCTGTAAATGCTCAGTCTTGAAGAGACCACGCTTTGTACAAAACTAGTATACATGCATAGAGCTCTGCTCCTTCGTAGGGGGCTGTCTTACCTACAAGGGAAGCACAGGGAGCAGGTAGAGCTGGAGTCCTCGCCTTGTCTCTGCCCTACAGTTCTTTCAGTCTGAAAAGAAAATCTAACAGCTGCAGTTCATGCCAGCTGTATCACACAGTCCTCTATGGTGAGTTCAGTGCCAATTTACACACACACTCACCAGTCGACATGAGGGTTGAACACTGGTCAGGTAAAAAGCTGCCTGGCTTAAGCCCTACATGGTTTTCTCTAGTTACCAAATGGCTGTGGCCCTAGCCTTAGGTGATGGGAACACATGCTATCTAGGCTGAGGGCTTCTTTCCACATGCTTTTTTTACACCTGTTAGTCTACTGATTATACTGAACTTTTCCCTGAGTACCTTACCATAACTCAAAAGAAAATGTGGTTCTTGAAACTATTTACTCTCAAAATAAGGAATTTCTTCTATTTTAGTATAAAACATTTATATTATATATATATATTAACCATTATAAACCATTTTATATCAAAAGGCACCACTAATTTATTTTTCTGTACCAAACTGAACTCTTAAATATGCAGGTCTCAGTAATATTTTCCTTTGCTTTAGGACAAACTGATGCATAACAAGGAAACTATGGTTTGGACCTCCTTTTTTTTTTAACATCCCCCACTACCCCCACACACACATACTTAGTGGGCAGACATAAATCCTCTCTCTCCTTCCCCCCTCCCTGGGGCTTTGTTCAGCTTAGAGTGGCTGATACCAGTGGCTGAGAAAAACATGTAAAAGCATCTAGATAAACATGCAAACAGGAACCGGAGCAGGAATGTGAATCATTCTCTCACACTAAGCTGCCATTCGTTTCTTTTCACGGGTCTCAAAAAGTACAAGCAGTGCCTCTTGAACAATCCCAGATGACATTTGTTTGTTCATGGTAGATCCACAGCAGCTCCAGGGGACAGAGATCCCTCCAAACAGCACAGGGGCTCACAATGGCAAAGGTATTGAAAGTCCTGGCTCCTACTGACTCCAGCAGCTGTACTGTGAGAGCAGATACCTGAACACCTCTCAAGTTCTGAACCTAGCACTGATTTAAAACCTACATCCCAAGCACTCAATCCAGTCTAACTCCCAGACAATGAAACAGAATGAAATAAATGTTGGAGCAGCAAAAACAAAGTCACAGGCTCAGTGTGTGTGATTAATCTGATTCAGCCATCCCCATCTCCCATTACTGGCACGGTGACCTGCTGCTGGTGGCCAGGAGGCACTTGGGAAGGGAGCACCTCTTAGCAGGGCTCTGCACCCTCTGGAAGTTGTGACAGGGCTGGTGCCTTGTGCTGAGATCCTTCCCCAACCCAGAGACTCACTCATCACTTGGCCTGGAGACAGGCAAGAGGCACACAAGTAGTTGAGGATGGATTTGTGTTCCTAGAGCCATCAGTGCTCAAGCAGTGGAGCTGATCAAAAGCTAGGTGGAAGCATGCACACCACCAAACTCCAGGCTAGATCACCACAACCCCTTGATTTTGTGACGGATAAAAAAAATGAGCATGATGTTTGACATCTCCTGCTCTAAGCAGAAAAGGGGAAGTTCGGGCCAGAGAGAAATCAATGTGTTTTGTACAAAAGCAATTTTTTCCCTGTCTTTAAATTCTCTTGGCAGATACCAACCTCCCTCCAAATGCTCTCTAGCAGCCAGACATCACAGGTACTACAGTTTAAATCTTGGGGAAAAAATGGGCATAAAAATTACAATGGATAGAGTCAAAAATGCCACCACATGCAACTTTTACACAGAGTGTGTGTACACAGAGGGGGTTGTGTGTCAACTCCTTCTGCAATAATGGGCTCATGCATCAGCTACCCCTCATGGGCTCAGTAAGGAGTAGGTTGAAATTCACGTTTGTGTATAACCACCACAGCAGTTGTTTTCCCAACAAACCTCTGTTCTGGGGAACTTTTACCAGACCTGTGCTTTGCTAAGCTCTGCAAAACAGATTATGAGAACATGGTGGCATTGACAGTGATAAGTGGAGCCTTTCCTTCTCTGCAAGAGCCCAAGCCCATGGTGCTCTCTAAGCATCAGTAACAGGTGCAGGCCTAACTAGCTCCAGTTCTGCTTTCTGATATCAGCAAGGACAGATATCACCAGTGGTAAAGCCGAGGGAGAGATGAGACATTTGCAAAGGAACCTGCAATAAGCAAAGTGTTTTTAAAAAGTTTCAGAGAAAGGCATAGTATGGCAAAAACTCCATTCTGCAGAGTTGGGACCTGGGTTGCCCAAGAACTGCTGAAGAAATTGAATAAAGAGAAGGAAAAAGCACCTGTTTAAATAAAGGTGCAGAAGGAGAGAGTAAGTGATACCAGGAACGAAGCCAACATCAGCACAGCCACTTCTGCCACTGCACAAGGCACTGGTAGCATCCAACTGCTGGGCTGAGTTCATACATTCATCTTGGACCTGTTAAACTGCACATGAAGCACAGAGCAGGCTGTCAGCAGCCTGCCTTGCTGGCAGATCTCCTTGATGTGTTTGCTCTTAACCAAAAGAGCTTGCAATGCTCCTGTCTTTGCCTCACAGACAGGACTTGCCAGGATTACTCTGGAATTTCATAGTTAAAATTTAAACACCACAAATCCCAGCCTTGCTGCAGGGTCTGGAGAGCCTTTAGGGCTGTAGCCAAAACATCCATCTTCCAGACCTTCCACTCCTAAGCCTGCCTTTGTGTTAAGCCATCAGCCACCTCTGTGGAGGTCTACCTGTGCATACAGAGACATATCACTGCCAAGTTAGAAGATCCATGATCACCAGCACTTAAATCGTGAGGTAAAAGTTATTGGTGTGACAGAGATTAAATTGGAAAAACAATGGGCAATTCATCAGTTCCTCTCTTGCCAAACTCCCCTAAACCTTTGCTTAGAAGAGATTTATTGGAATACTTGAGGCAGAAATTAAATTTTAAAATGAGGATATTGAAGTTGTAATTCCTGAAACTAAATATGCTGAAGCTGCAGTTGTTCTTGCACAGGAAATAACTCCTGTTAGCAGCAACATCCTGACTGAAGTTGAAGATGCAGTTGTGCCTGTTGTGTGGGCCAGTGAAATTCCAGGAAAACTAAAAAGGGCAGAACCCATAAGAATTACCCCTAAGGCAAGATCTATACTGGTAAGGTGAAAACAGTATCTTTTTATAATTAGAAAGCCAAATTGGATTCGTTCCAATAACAGACAAATTTGCTAAGTTGTAGCTTGCTAAGAGAATGTGAATCCAAATACCCATGAAGAAAGCAAATGGGAAAGATTATTGATTAATGCAGGACCTGACAGAACCACCTTAAATAATAACCTAGAATAGTTTACAAGGTTAGATTTAAATGATGCTTTTTTCTGCATCCCCTTGAGCACGGAAAGCCAAGCAATCTTTGCTTTTGAATGAGAAAAATCCAGAAACTGGGAAGGAAGAAGAGAAGCCAACTAGGAGTCTGAGCCACAAACAGCCACAGGCACATGAACTGCCTTCCTGGGAATGGTAGAATGGTGTCAACTCTGGATTACTAACTATGGACTTCTGGGAAGACTGTTATATGAACTTTTAAAAACAGCCTGTAAGGATTTCCTCACTTGGACAGAGGATGCAAGAGCAGCCTTTAAGCAGTTAAAGCATTCCCTGATGAGAGCTCCAGCTCTGGGTCTGCCAGGTCTGTCAAACCATTAGAACTGTTTACCTATGAAAGGCAGAATGTTGCCCTAGGAGCACTTGCACAATTTCTAAGGAATCAGCAAAGAGCCAAAGCCTGCTCCAGCCAACCAGACCTAAAGAGTGCTCCTCTGGAAAATCCTGACTGAGAATTGCACACTGATGGAAGCAGCTTTGTTCTGGAGGGAAAACAAATGACAAGGTGTGCAGTGACCACTGCCAACACGGTAATCGAATCACGGGCCTTCCCATCTATTGTCTCTGCTCAGAAAGCAGAACTAACTGCTCTTACGAGAGCTCTGGACTTCAGTCAAGGAAAAAGAGTAAACATTTGGCATTGAAAACTTTCCCTGAAACTGGAAACCATTTCACTGACAAATCTGCAAAAGAGGCAGCAGAAAAAGGCATTCTGGTTTTAGTCCCAGAAAAGAAGGTAGCGTTGCTTAAAATTTCCCCAAAGTATGAGGGGAAAAACTAAAAAAAAAAAGGGACTTTTCATTAACATTTCTTAATTTTTTTGTTAATTTTTTAAATTCACTTGAAACTTAATTGAATAACTTTCAAGCTACAGGATGGGCTGTTACCCCTATAGGGTAGGTGATAGTTACACCTACCATTATGGAAAAATAGTTAAAAGAAATGCAGGAGTCACCAAAGCTAGAAATTTTCCTGGACACTATTGGCACATTGACTTTGCTTATTTACCCCAGAAAGAAGGCCTTTCCTTGTCACTCCAATAAAGCTAGAGAAGTAGTGAAGGCTCTCTTAAAACACATTATTCCCTGGCTCAGAATTCCTCTAGGAATGTCATCAGATAGAGGATCACATTTGGTAGCAGCAGTGATACACAAGATAAATAATATGTATCAGAAAACCTCAGTGACAGGGGTGCAGGCCCTACCTATCTCATTGCTGAGAATTTGGGTTCAGCCTAGAAAAAGAGGCAATTTAAGCCTTTATGGACTAATGTATGCTCTAGGATCTACTCTGCAGAAACTCCAGAGATTCGTGGTGACACCTCACACCTCAACCACTAGGATTGAACACCATTTTGGCCGGGCGACTGGGGTCTATGTCAAGGAGTGAGACTCTGAGCCCCTGCAGGCAAAGTGGAAAGGATCTTTCCAGGTTTAGTTGACCACATTTACAGCAGTTAAAGATGCAAAAAAAGGTCCTTGTTATTCTCAAGTTAAGAAAGCCCCATCTGATTGGAAAGCCGGACGACTGAACCCTTAAAATTATCACCTGCATTTTTATATTAGCTTGTATTATGACTCAATGCTGTAGCTGTTGTATCAATTATGGTTCAAGGTATGCTTTAAATAATGAGACATTGGCCTAAGGTCCAAGCCTTAAGAAAAAGGGGGGAATAATATCTGAGCTTTGAGATGTAACAAAAACTAATAGTTTTTGCAGTAGAATGTACCATAGAAACTACATATAGCGGAGCCAAGTGACTTAAAGAGACTAACCAAGCAAAGTAAAGAAACAATGAAGAAGGCAACTGAGGCATCCAGCCAAGCAACACCAGGTTACTCTATAACCAGGTGTATTTTCTTAAAGAAATTCATAAGGCTGTCACTTAGAACTCTGGGGGCTTCAGACAGTGAAGGCCACCAAAGACCCTTAATGAAGCCCCTCAGAGACCTTATAAGCATATGTGTATATGCTAATAAGTGTTGGGAAATGTCATGAATATGAAACAGGAATGCAAGGTATAAAAAATGAATAATCATATAATGCTGACATATAACCTGTAGTGAAGATATCCCCCTGTGCACTTTGGCAAACTGATTCCCAGGACACCTGGCACGTTGAAATCATTCCAGTGCATCGTAATAAAGAATGCGTGCCTCCTAAAACTCACAAATTGTGTTTTACAGGTTTAAGAGCTGATTTTAGGCAGCAAGGGTGCCACCCCTGCCTGACGACTTATGTTTGAGTTGTCCTGTTCAAGATCCAGCTTCATGGGAGGTGCAAAAACTAAAATTCTTCCCCTTTTTCTTTCTGTGCTAGGGGGACTGAGATAGTCCATGAGATACACAGCAAGGTAGATTTACATCCATGTAAAGTACAGAAACAGCCAAGACATTATTACTCAACTACATTTGAGTGCAGTATATGATGCTCAGTGGGATGAGTTTCCATGCAGGGCTAGGAGTCCTCACCCCATACTGGTGGCTGCATGATCATGCTAGAAGGAAATCCAGTGATGGAAGAAATGAACTCCAGTTATATGGTTCAGATACAGAGTTTGCTTCTGCTCACTCCTCCCAGATAAACTCTATCACAGAGTCCAAACACACACCACAGCACTGAGATTTGTGATTTATATTTTACTTTCATTCTTTTTACAAGCAAGAAAATCCCTGCATTAAAACAATCATAATTAATCAGACACCCCAAAGAATTCACCAGGTAATGGCTGTTGGGATGAGCAGCATAGGTTGGGCTGGAGTTAGTCCTGAAATCCAACTTGAGATGCGTCTCAGCACCAATATCCCAAGCCCACTGAGATATGACTTTCCAGGTGATGCATGTCCCAAGATAACAGAAGCAGTAATGCAGCAGCCCTGTTGCCCTTGGGCATCTTGCACGAGTTGGATTCCTGTGGGCTGAAACAGTAAGAGAGCCAAGTAAGACCAAGTCCCTGGAGAAATGAGAGCAGAAGAGAGAGTAACCCAGAGGGCAAATAGTATGACCCAAATTATTAACTTTGGGATGCTACCACCTAGGAAGCTCTCACTAAGGACCCTACAGGAAAGGATTTCTCTGGTTTGATCTAGTATCTTTGTTTCACCTCAGTCACTCCCAGAGAGAGAGACTCTTCATACCCAGAGCAGTACCATGAATTCTGCTTAGAAGTTTCAACCATGAATTCTGCTTAGAAGTTTCACAGACAGGGAGGAAATAGATGAAGGGAACATGCTGAATCAGAGATACAGAGGGCTCCAATGGGACAGGGAGAGGTGCTGGGGTGCAGAGGAAACATCACAAGGCTGCTAGGTCTCTATGGAGGGTTGAGGAAGGGACTTGCACTTACCTCAGATGCAGAAGATATTATAGTCAGCCAGGGCCTGCTCATCTGCAACAGAACAGGAGAGATCTAAGTTATTCTTGCACAGAGCCAAGGGCAAACACCCAGGCAGCCCTGGCACCCCATGGTTCCACACTGACCTGGGTTGTAGTAGTCATAGACCCTGACGTGGCCTGGCTTCAGGTTGGTCACCTCAACCTCCTGCTCTAGATGCAGGACATATGTGTCAGAGACATGGGTCAGCTGGGGAAGAAAAGCAAATGACAGTTAATCTATGAGCTGTTATTTTTATTCCTCTCCAAAATTTGATCCTACTAACTGACAATAACAACTCTGAAATCAGAGTCAAGCTTGAAGATGAATCTTGAGCATCCTGTTCTGCTAGTCTAAGTCCTGGATTCCCCCAACAACTCTGGCAGTGCTCTCCACTCCTGGAGCTTCTCTAGTAGCACACACACACCTTGTCCACGTAGATGGCAACACCTCCTTGTGTTTTCTCCGTTCTTTTCACAGGGTGCCCATGCTGCAGCTAGGACCAGAGAGCAGAGGAAGCAATTTAGTTTTGTCTTTTGAAAGGCAAATGTGATACATCCCAACAAAGATTATCTGAGTTTGAATGGGCAGACTCTCAATTCACTCACTTCTAAATTTAATTTGTACTCTTATGCCTTTGGGCTGATCTCCCTGCAGGCCTACTCAGCTCCTGCAAACCCTAAGGATAGGAACCTAGGCTACTTAGCTGTCAAGGATACACTGAGCAAATTGGGCCAGAAGTATCACCATCCTCGTGACTTAAAGAAGAAGCCGACAGTATGTGTTCGAGTTTGTTCTGTGGCAGAAGGGAATGGTGAAATTGCTCAAGAGAGGGACAGGCAACACCTTCCCATGCAACTTTCCCCTCTCCTCGGGCATGGATGGTCCCACTGACTCCACATCACCATCCCGATTCCACATTTCTTACAGACATCCCCGATTCTGGAGCCAGGACAAATCCAGTCAGTAGTGACACCTCCAAAATCACCATGTTGGAAGTGGATTTCTTCCCATTGTACCTGGTGGAGAAGATTAAAAAGAGAGTCTCTCCCATCTTCCTCTTCCCTCTACCACCATACCCTGTGTGCAGTACCCTAGCCATGTAACCCAGCCAGGACTAGGGCCAAGGCAGTCACTGCTCCCTCTCAGAGGGGGCAGATGATGGCTGCACTGCTCTGACATCCCCAGTCTGAGGTGACTTCTTGCACTCCTCTCCAGCAAGAACCAAGGCTGTCAGAAACATTTCCCCATCCCCAGAGACCCTTGTGTCTTTACTTCTCCATCTTCCATCTGGCCCTTCTGTTGAAACTTCCTGGTGCCTCCACTGCAGCCAAGAACCACCCCTCAGCTCTCCAGTCATGCCTGGCTTTCATTCCCAAGTGAGGCAATATTTTTAGTCACCTGACACTGATAGAGACAGTAACAGAGCGTGTCTTGTCCTCAGTGCAATTGACTGGCTCAGTTTTCACTTGTAAGGCAAAGGATGGCAAGTCTTGTGGGGAGGGTGTGTTGTACCTCAGCACCATCTGCAGGGAGAGACAAAAAGACAGAGTAAGACATGGATAATTAGTTCAATATCATCTACTGCACCTTTCTTTTTCACTGAATAGTCTAGTCCTCAAGATTGGACCCCCAATAGTGAGTGGATAAACCATATGCAGTGAGCACACTCATCCCAATATCCAAAGTAAAGGTCACTCAGATTGGAAACCTTTCATGATCCTCTCATGGGATCCTTCCCAGCCTTTCAGCTGGGACTGTGCATGTCAAACACACAGCAGTGGGACCACTATACAACACTTTCATCCTCCAGGACTCTTGAGAACCATGGAAGCATCACTGTTCTCACATTTGGACAGGTTCTGTCTTCTCCAACATGCAGGTTTATTGCATTGGCAACAGGCAGGGATTAAAGCACAGTTAATGCACATTTCCTTCCTTGGAGGTAAAACAGAGAGTTCTGGTTTTGAAGAGATGATGAGAAGAGGGTGGTCACAGCAGGGCCTGTGGGAACCTACCCGAGTAAAGACACAACAGCTGCCATGGGCCTGCACCAAGAACTCGCCCGGGACCTCTGTCAGTGCCGCCTCCTGCACCAGGAGCCGGTTCTGGTAGGAGACTTGGAACTTCTTCCCAACACCTCCATGGGACCTCACCCTCACTTCTGCAACCCCTTGTGTGCTGTACGTCAGTGCTGCATACTTTGCCAAGGCCTGCAAGGCAACTGCTGTGTCCTGAAAAGAGAAAAAGATTATATTTGCAGCTCTGAGACCCAACAACGCTTGAACTCAGCATCCTGAGGACCTCTACATACAAAGCATTTGCATTTGCATATATTGTGCGTATATTTTGCAGAGGTTCTTTCCCAAGCAACATCCCCTTTCTTGGCCACAAGTTACCTGGGTTGAGGCAAACCCTCCATAAGCATTCTGCTGCCTGGTGAGCCAGGCCACGATGCCAGAGGCTGTGGTGAGATCAGACCCTGTGACACTTGGCTTGGAGAGCAGGGCCAGGAGGATGTAGGCTGTCAGCTCCACATCCACAGACACTGGCTGTGACCAAGGGCTGGTGCTGTGTCTGGTCTTGGATGAGGTCTGACTCCAGTAGATCTGCCCATCTGGGAAAGGAAGGTAGTAGATGACCTTGAGAGATGTCAGGAAAGAAATCCTGTGGCCTAAGCCCCTAGTGACTTGTGCATGTAAAGAGCACTGAGTAAGTTTCATTTTAGTTGGATCATCACATCACCAGGTCAACTGAAAACCTATGTATTTTGCAATACTCAACATTCTATATTCCACACCAAGGTGATATACAAAAATTAATATGTCAGTAACTGTAATACGCATTGCCTCCCACACATCCAGCTTCTCCATTGTCCTGTTTACCAGGTCCACCAGGTTCTGCTAGTATCCACCTGATACTAGCTAGCTACCCATGAGCCAGGCCTCAGGACCAGAGCCTAACAAGAAATAGGGTAGATTGCTTTACTCTCTGGCATTCTGCAGTCCTGCATAAGAAAGCCCACTTTTCCCAAACCCCAATCTCCACTTCAAGTACCAGAAAAGGGCAAGAGATTCAAAGGAAATCAGCACACACACCACAGTGTTGCCAGAACATACTGGATATCTAAAAACTCTCTTTGGTGAAGGACCTAGAGGGTAAGGCTATGGTCCTTCCAGTCTGCAAGTAACCAAGGGCTCAGAAAGGTCACCTGTCCCTTCTCTAATGTTCACCTGGCCCTGAGGTTCCCGTACCTGCTCTGATTGCCTTTTGATCAAGCATGTCAAGGAGCTCTTGGGTGCGTTGAGAGTCCTTAGCCAGGGCGAAGGTGTAAGCCAGTAGGGCCTGGGTGTAAGCACTGGTAGTTTTGGGGAGGGAAGCAATGATGCAGCCCAGAGCCTTGTGCACCACTGTGCTCTGCAGAAAAGAGTTACACGGGTGTTGGTCACAGACAAACACCTGTGGGGCAGGCAAACACTGAGACACAAACAGAAGGATACATTAATAGCATATGCCATCACAGAAAGTACCCCATACCTTCACACAGGTGACCTGTGCTCAAGTCTGCCCTGTTTGCATCAGTGAAAAGAGCAGGCAGTGCCTGCAGCCCTTGGCATGAGGTGCTGGACATACCACCCCCCTGCACTAGTCTTGGGTTTCTGTGGTGCTCTCTCAATGAAATGAATACTCTTACTGCTGGAATAACACCATCACGTCTTACTTTTCGAGTCCAAATACAACAAAAGCAAAACCACACCACTGCAAATGCTTACACACAGCCTGCTGACCAAGATGACTGTGCTTAATTCACCTTCACAGTGAGTAATCTTCCTTACAGTGAAAAACAGGTGACCTGAAGAACATCTGTTACCAGAAAAGTCAATTTCTATTTGTCTCCCTTTCTTTCCTAAGCCTATTATTTTCATTTCTACTGAAAGCATTGCTTTCTCACTTACTTTTCTGATTTCCAGAAAACTTCACTTCTCAGTGTTTACAGCAATTGCATTTCTCCAAGAAGTTAATTACATTTTTTTAATTACCAGTACCACAGTCTAGTAATTAGCTACAATCCTTAGTACTTGTAAGAGTTCCCTCTTATTGTTATTACTTAGGCATGCAGTTCCAACTTCCCTACAGCACTCCTTTCCCAGACTCCCCCTTTCAGCAAAGCTAAAACCTATTAGGAGTTACATTCTGTCTCTTTACCTGACTGTGGGAGCAGGTCCACCCACCTCTCCTCCCCAACAACTCCCCATTAGCTCTTAGCTGTGCAGGGCTAGTAAGGGAATGGAAGGAAGGGGGGTGAGGGTAGCAGGGATGAGCAGCTAAAGCCTGGGAATGGGCATAGTAGCCATGAAGTCCAGTGGTCCCCCAGTAGTTTAATCCCACTTTCTCCCTGACAGCAATGCCCTCCTTAAGGGATAGTTGAGACTTTTTCCTGAGAAGTGGTAAGGTCTTCCTTGCCCACCCTATTACCTTGTCCACAAGTCTCTCCAAGATGCTCTGTTGCCTGCCTCAGTGCTACCACTAAGCTCTTTAGGATTCAGATCTTAAGGCAAGAGAATGGCAAAGAATCCCAGTATTTACCTCTGGTGTTGCTCCTGCCTCCAAGTATGCAGCAGTGATGTAGGCAGCCAAGGGGACTTCCCCATCTACACCTCCCTACAAAAAGCATAAACATCCAAAAAGCTGGGAAAATTAACATACAAAGATCTGAAGCTTTTCGGAACAGGTCCCACCTATACCTGGTTTGCTCTCTTGCAAGAAAGTAGGACAACAAAGGAAAGTGAACTTAAACAATTACCAGTACATTTGGCAAGAACTGTTCTGTGCTGTCCTTCAGGGTGCTCTGGCTCCTACCTTCATGAATGTGTGAAAAAGTTGGCCCACATTCCTGAAGCAACCACTGGGAAGCTGGTGGAACTCCAGCCAGGTCAGAGCAGCTTCTATGATCCTCTTGTCCAGGAAAATGTATGGCTTGGCTTGGACAAAGCATTTAACCACAAATGCAGTCAGCCTGATTGAGGAGAACAGAAAAAAAGGCATGGGAGAGGGAAGAGAGCACCAGAGAGAGATGGAGTGCATGAAAGAGCAGGAAGAATGAGTGCAAAGAAAACATCTAAGCAGAAGTTAAGGAAAAAGAAAAAAGCAGGAGTTTGAAACTGGTAGGTCTCTCTTTATCCACTGTGCTATTTCTAATCAGCTGGTCCAAGGCAGTTCATTTCAAGGACAACTGCCTAGCCCTGGGGTGCTCGAGCCCACAAAGCTTCTAGATCACTTTGGGTCCAATAGGACAGCGAGTCCTTTTGGAAGCAGGAAGCTGCCAACATCCTGGCTGTCAGAGAGCAGGTAGACAGCAGAGAGAGAGCCCAGGGCTTACCAAGTATTACCATACTGATCCTTGGTACCAAATTCACTGTAGGAACCATCGGGGTGCTGATACTGCAGCTGTGTCTGGTACCCTGGAAAGAAGGACAGGACATTAGTGCCCAGAATGGTGTTGGCAATGAAATCACTGTAAAGGGAATGGGGTGGTTGAGTGTTCCATGTGGGAGGGGAGGAGGCACCTGAGACTCCTGGTCACAGGGGAAGGCAGAGGAGCAAGGTGGGTCTGTTGTACTTGCCATTGCGCAGGAATCCTGTTGCCCTCTCCCTGATCTCAGGGCTCAGCTGCCTCGTCTTCTCCAGGTACTGCAGCACATAGACAACGGGGGCAAACAGCACCATGTTCTGCTCCCCACAGCCATGGGGCATCTGCACCAGGTGATCCAGGTTCTGCAGTGCTGTCCCCATGAGGTCACCTGAAGCAAAACATAAGCACACTGACCACCTCCTGGGCAATAGGCTTTGGGATTCACCTCCTCCTACCTGTGACCTCTTCCCAGCCATGCACAAAGCAAGACAGACCCAGTACAGCAGTGTGGGGGCACCCTAGTTATCAGTTATTACTGATAACTGATAGCCAGCTTATTAGCTGCTCTGTGCCCTTCATATGAACTGTACACATTCCCATCTTGGCAGGGGAAGCTCATTAACAGAACACTCTCTCCCTTGCTGAGTGTTTGTAAATAGGAAACACAGCCACACACCTGGGAAGAACAAGGCAGTGGAGCCTTGGAAACCTCAGAAAGGGTGAGTGTGGGAGTCTGGCTTTGGGCTTTCCGAGGGCTAAACTCAGAGATATGGGATTAGCAAAGGTGCTATCACAGCTGAATTCCTTACCAGTGACTGAGACCGTGGCTCTGACTGAACCTTCAACCACATTTAGCGGCAACATCAGTGACACATACTCCTGTGCTGGATTCCCTAATACCAGTTGGATAAGGTGTGGGGAGAACAAAAAGAAAGAGGTTGTGAAGAAAACAGCCTTCAAAATCCCCAGAAACTGTTCAAGGTTGTTCTGTGATAAATTCCCATTTTCCTGTCACAGAGGCCTCAAATCACCTCAAAATCCCTGTCCCATTCCACCCTCAACTTCCTTCATCCACCTCATGGTGACTGTGCAGTCCTAACAGCCCTCTTTATAAAAAGGTCGAGAGGATTTTCTCCTGGAAACTCTCAGTGATCAAAGCCATCTGTTTTTCTCTACAGAAGTTACTCCATCTTGGTTTAGATTTCAGCTGCAGGCTTGTCATCTCAATACACCCCATGCTCTCAAAATTAGCTGATGGCCCCATCATACACCATAAAATTCAAGACAGGAACAGCAAACCTAAGCCATGTCCTCCAGCATCACCATATTCAGTAGTCTGAATTTTATTTCCACAGGTGAAAAAGGCCCCAAGCTGTCAAATTAGTGTCAGGGGTGTTGATGCTAAAAGACTGGCCCTCCCCACATCCTTCCCTAGGGGACAGCTCTAGCTGGCACAATTATATGCTTCTGTAGCTTTGTCATGTGGACAGAGAAAATATTTCAACAAAGTGGAAATACCCAGGAGCTGTTTAGGCAGGAAGAGGGGGATAAGCAGGGTGAAAGAAGAAAACAATTCATCTACCTTTTTTGGGACACAGGATGGAGCTGTGAGCCTTTTCTACCAACACTCCCTCTGGCTGTTGGAGCACAGAAAAGTAGCATTTTAATGAGCACACAGGAGAGAAACAGGATTACAAGTGGATAAGAAGTAGATTCAGACAAAATCCTGGCTCAGACTGGACAGTCAGACAGAGTATCACCATTATCACACAAAAACACAAATTACTGTCAAACATTTTCACTTCCTATTAGAAACCAGCACACATTTTCAGACTATCTTAAATTTTGAATGTCTGTGAAACTGATGCTGTGAGATTCAGCGGAGAACTCAGGAGCAAGGACATAAAAGAGTGTTTAAAGCTTTCCACGGTGGATGATATACTTCTACCTCCTACATTCATCAGCCCTTGCAGATGGGCCCAGCTCAGCCCCTGAGATGCTAATCACACATTTTGAATATCAAGGGATAACTTCCAAAACACACACAAAATTTGGGTGTTGCACAAAGCCTGCTTTTAGGTTTAGGTAACAGAACAGCTTGACTGACCCGGACTTGAATGAGTTTGATGATGGTGTCTTTCTGTCCTTGTTTTGGGATAAATGGTATCTCTTCACCACAGAGCTCTTCAGTGGCCAGAGCCTCTGTGTGGAGGGTGATGTTCATGACCCCTAAAAATAACAGACATTTAGGTGCACAAAACATCTTCTGAGGAAGCACTTCCCATTAATAAAATAGACATCACACGTTGACAACAAAAAATTTTATCGGAGCCCTGTGTGGTCCTATATCTCCTAGCACAGACTTGCAAGTAATCATTACCTCAGGATGAATTCAAACAAGTACTCCCTGGGTAACAGAGCAAACAGATCCTCACTCTGTGTCAGCTCTTACAAAACATCCCCACCCTGGTCCCATTCCTTCCCAATTTCACCACTGGACCTCCCTGTTCTTCTCACCCAGTTGCTCAGCTGTGATACTCCACTGAAAGGTCTTGGCTTCACCAGCACACAAGCAGCTGCTGTAGACACAGCCCTCGCATGGCTTCAGCTGGAAGTGTGCAAACTCCTCCAGGGTCACTTGGATCTGAAGGGGCAGCAGGGATGGCAGACGGTAATAAACAAACATGACAAACAGAAAATGGCAACCTAGAGGGTGGAAACAGGGACAGGTAGCCTGGGAGGAATACAGAGAGATTGATCGAGTAGCCAGGGATCAGGTTAGGAAAGCTAAAGCCCTGACAGAATTAAACCTCACCTATCAAGGGCAACAAGAGAAGATTTTATAGGTATGCTGGTGATAAAAAGAAGGCAAGGGAAAATGTGGCTCCTTTCCAGAAGGCCATGAAGATGCTCAGAAGGCTGGAGCCCTCCCCTATGAAGGCAGGCTGAGAGAGTTGGGGGTGTTCATCTGGAGAACAGAAGGCTCTGGGGAGACCTTAGAGCTCCTTCCAGTACCTAAAAGGGACTACAAAAGAGCTGGAGAGGAACTTTGGACAAGGGCATGGAGGGACAGGGCAAGGGGTAATGGCTTTAAACTGAAAGAAGGTAGGGCTAGACTAGGTATTAGGAAGAAATTCTTTACTGTGAGGGTGGTCAGACACTGGAATAGGTAGTTCAGAGAAGCTGAGGATGTCCCATCCAGGGAAGTGCTCAAGGCCAGGTTGGATTGGGCCTTGAGCAACCTGGTCTAATGAAAGGTGTCCCTTGGCAGGGGAGTTGGAACAAGATGATCTTTTAAGGTCCCTCCCAACCCATATCATTCTATGATCCTATGATCACAGACCATAGATTTCAGCCATCTACCACTTTTCTTGCAGAAGCTATAAGGGCTCACCTACCTTCATGCATTGCTGCAAGTTGTTGAAGACTGTTGCCTTCAAGTTGAATGTCTCACCCTGGACCACAGAAGATGGCAGTGGGAGCTCCACAAGGAAGGGCTTGAAAACAAGCAGACTGGAGGCTGGAGCAAATCCAAAGCCATTACGTCCTGTGCAGAACATCCCTGCTTTCCACTGTGTGATGGTGTCAGGCACAGTGACTGTGACGTTCTTGTTCCCACTGGGACTGAGGAGAAGGAGACAGAAGAGAAGCATTTAACTGAATGTTTCTGTACACCACATCCAGTGACCTGGTCTGTGTCCTTCTCCCCAGTGAACCCCATGCCCTGACCCCTACTGAACTTGCAGCCCTTGTGGGGTTACAAGTAAGGCCTTGTAGAAGTAGGGATCTCTGCCTTAGATGCTTATATTGACAGAACATTTTTGTCAGTACATTACATGGCTGCAAGAGGCCATCAATCACACTCAGACAGCGCTTGCCCTCTGCACATCCAAAAATGGTTTACAGATGCAGCAATTTCATTCTTCTTGGCCTAGAGATGGAGAACCAGACACCATCAGAGCAACAGGACCAGCATCAGTAGTGCTTAGCAGAAGAGATAGATCCTGCCGTTCACTGCCCTGTGAGAAACTGACAGCTTAAAGCCCAACACAAAGACAGGCAGAGACTTGCCCTATGCCCACATCATAGCTTTTGAGAGAAGCAGGCTGTTCTGCAGCTGCTACCAGGGCAGACATAAAAACAGCCCTAGCTAAAGCTAACAATATTATTTGACTCCAGTAACTGGAGTCAAAACTTTCACTTTTGCCATGCACATACAAGAAGGCAACACACACAACAAAGAGACTTTTTTCTGGCTCAGATTTGGTTGGGGGACAAATGGCATAAGAGATACCTGCTGCTAGAAGGTGAAGAGATGGATGTAGCTGGAAGGACAGTGGAGGTGGGAGAGGGCAGATGTGGCACATCTGGCCTGAGCCTACTCCAGTCTTCAGGCAGCAGACAAGAAAACCTTGAAGTCTGAGATGAAAAATCTCCAGAAGCTCCCTCAATAGACCCTGTGTACACACTGAACCTTTCTCACAGGACACAACTCCCAGGCCTGTGAAGGACTTCTACGGGCATCAGTTTCCCCTGCACACCACAATACATCCTCTGAGTGCAGTTTGGGAAACGCCAGCCCACAAGGTTACCACAAGCAACGAGCAGGCAGTAAACCAAGCTGTTTTGCTGCACTTCACCTGCTTTCCTATCTTCCCATGCCAGCCATTTCCCATGGATAGGCAACAGTTCTGTATGATTGTCTAACAGAGGAAAATGCATCTTATACAGGTATCAGCTCCAATAAGAAACAGCCTGGCAAGTATGAGACCCTACTGCTCAGTTTACTCACCCCACAGAATACAAATCCCATAGCCAGGTGTGGGGAAAATGCTTGTGTACTTTCTCTTCAGCTGAAGAAAAAGGTGGAAACATAGCGGGCTGATAGGTTGATGTCAAATGCCCTGGTGGAAAGCAACAAAAACCTAGTCACCATGGGATCCTCAGAGCAGAGGAGTTCCAGCCCAACTCAGGCCGTAGCTAATGCAGTCAGCTCTCTGAAAGCACAACATCAGAACAGAAGGTGCTGTCCCAAATTTTAAAATATCTTGCCTCATTTCAAGTGACAAAGGTGCTTTGGGCTTTGCTTGCATATATGGGCACCATGGGACAGGCAACCATTCCCTCACCTCAGAGGTAAGACCTGGGATCCAGACAGCCCTCTAGCATTTCAGAAGCTGTGAGCCTCAGGCAGCCTCACACTAGCACAAGAGGTTTAGAGATAGGGAACGCTCTTCCTCCTCCATTTGCAATTACAGGATGGGCTCAAACCCAGAACTGCTTTCACCTGAAAGACTAAGCATCCTATGCAAGAAGAAACAGTTGGCAAATGCTTACTGTTATAGGCTTTATGGGGCTGGCCAAACACCAACATGGGCCTAGAAATAAACTTTCCCCTTTCCCGCTGCGTAGTTGTCAATGATGTGTTTGGACACACTCTGGGTTTCCGGATATTGGTGTTGGACATAATTTTCAAACCCATTTCCTGTAGCAAAAAGAAAGAACTGAATCACCAGAAGTTTGTCCTCTCCTCACTGTCCTCTACCCTGTGCCTTCCTGTCCCCTCATGCAGTGGGGACTTGGCTGTCCTCTGGTTTTGCAAAGTATTCTCTTGCTTCATTTTAAGAGGGAATAATTCAGATCTTCAGAAATGGCCAAACAAGGTCTTCCAAGTTAATTCATCTGGCCTGAGTCAGCCAAATTTACTCATTTTCAAACACATGGTCATTTAGGTACTATGCCCTCTCAGCCTGCAGAGTGCAATTTGTCACGCTAGGGAGATTAAACAAACTATGTGAAATCCAATTAAAGAAATCAGTAATCCTTGGCATCCTGAGTCACACAACTGAAGTGTGTTAACCACACAAAAATTTTCAAGTCAACATTTCAAGTCATTTATTCAAGTAACAAGTGAGTTACAGGGACCTAAACTGCACCTCTTCCCTGTGCTGTCTGTAACAGCATCCCCAGGATATTGATAAAGTCAGGGAGCCACACTCCCCTCACTTCAGCAATTATCTCAACCCACCAAATCAACCATTTTTACCCTGAATGCTGTAAACACATCAGGCTCATCAGAAATTGGGAACCCACATGAATGATCATCTTCAGACACTTGGCGAGGGTACCTGGAGTTATAAACAGATGGGAACAACCCATAGATCTGAGAAAGCAAGAAAAAGCAAAAAAAAAAATCAGCACAAATTAAACCTGGCATTCTTTTCCTGTCATACATCTGAGGCCTGATTGAATTGCTTCTGGCTACTGTGCATGAACACATGCCAGAAAGCCCAGGCCCGCTGTCACTCTTCCCTGGCTCTGCTCTAACAGAGCCAGCACAGCCCACTGAATTCAACACCAGAAAGAACTACACAAGCTGTCTTACCACTGGTGCCCTGAGTGATGCCCAGCCTCTTTCTTAACCCCTAATCCCTACCCATGCCACAGTGAGAGTGCTGCTGATCCCTCTGGGTCATGCTTTGAGTTTCTTGGAGATAAGCTCTGCAGAGGTGCAATGGGCTCCCTTCCTCTTCATGTCAGTACAAAGGAAGGGAAGGGAAGAAGTCAGAGCACGCTCACTCACCAAGTGGCTGCTGAGTTCTCTTTCTGGCTTCATCAAAGGGGTGCTTTGCTCCACAGCCCAGACAGCACACGTGGACCCAGGAGCTGCCAGCAGCTGGAGACCCACCTGTGAACCAGGAAGGGTCTCTGGCTTTGAGAAGCCCAGCTCCACCTGGATGGGAAGAATGCAGGCAATACCTGAGAATCATTTCTGATGCTGGCCACCCTACCACCTCCCAGGCAGGGAAGGGACCACATGAAGAGACTTTCCAAGGACTTGTGTTGGATAGAAAACCAAGAAACCTCCCAAGAACCTCCAGAAGGTATCTTAAAAAACATCACATTGAGGTTCTAACAGGAAAGAGGGCAGAGGGGAAACCTTCAGTGTCTGCATGGAAATATTCCTGTATCAGAGCACAGTGCCCTCTTTACACAGCAAACCAGCCAGCCTCACACAGCTGTCTTCTGGAGCCCCAGATCAAAAATAAGCCTAGTCCTTATCCCCACGCTCTCTCAGTTTCCTGAGTTCTTCCTGTCCCTGCTTAAATCTGACTGTCCATGGCCGATAAACATCTGTGGAGCAGGGGTAATGCCACTCCTCAGGAGTTCATTTTTGAGGTGCAAGACATAGCCAAAAAAGCAGATTCCCATGGATGTCACAAGAAACACAAGTTCTCAGCCCTTTTTGGATGGTCAGTCAAATCCACTTCTTCCACCATTCGCTTTCAGGTGTCATCCCAACACCACAGACTAACAATTCTAAGTGTCTGCTACAGCAGCAGAGCAGCTGTGAGCTCTCCTGGAAACCACACTAATGGTCTCTGCTGCGCTTCAATCCTAGTGGGATGCAGCTGCTATACATGCCTATGGAGGCAGACAGCAATTGCTTGCCTTTTCCAGATATTGGAGCAGCCCCCACAATGCTCAGCACACACTTGCTCCATACATCACAGCACACCTTCCCATTCACAAACTGCAGTTCATGTGACAGCAACCCACAGGCTATCAGTCACCCACAGCTACAGTCTCTCCTTTCATTGCAGCAGACAAGTACACCTCACAGATTTAGTCACGGCCTCAGACACAAATCCTACCTTATTTCTGAAACACTTGGAGACACTGAAGATGGCAGAATCGGCAATGATTTTTCCATTAGGGAAGATAACATAAACAACCAATCTTGGAGCTGGGGCATAGGTCGAGCTGAAGGTAAGAGGGATGGAGAAGAAGCCTTCCAGCACTAGATGGAGAAGGAAAATAAGAGAAGGTAGATTTGGTAGTGAAAATAGGCTTTTGTCATTTTGTATGTGCCTGTTTAATTCCTTTCCTCAAGTCTTTCATGATGAAGGAGATTTTTGGAGAATACAAACAATCAGCACATCTCTGGATCTGGCATTCTAGACCAGCAAAAGACTCTTCCTGGTTCTGTTCATTTCTTCAAGAACACAAAAAGATAGTTTGGAGTTCAAGCTTGGTTCTACAAAGAGTGACAGTGTCAGATATCTTTCAAAGCCTCCCATCACCAAACATCTCCTACCCTGTCACTAACAAATAGGTGACCTTTGTCCCAAAACACCTATAATTCATGTTTGAAAAAAATAAGAGCTGAAGAAGTAGGAAACCATGGGCCAACACCCATCAAAATTTTAATTTGTGGTATCCTAACCACTCAGATTATATGTAGACACAATTGCTATGAAGGGTAAGGCTACAGTTTCATACCACTTGCAGGAGCAGCAAAAGGAGACTTTGAAAATGAAGGTAATGGAGGATGAGCCTATGGGCTGGAGGGTTGAGTATTCTTCTCTTGGTTCAAAGCAGGAGGGTAAAAGAAAGGCACGCTGCCCTGATGCAACAGAGAAGTGGTGGGCCACCTCTACACTGCAAAGAGGCTTACACCTCAAATCCAAATAAGAGTGGACTGTGCCACAGACCACTGAGTGCTTATTAGACATGAAACTGAAAAGTGCACTTACTTTTTGGCAGCCCAACCCAAACAGTCTCCTGACCTGCATGGACTATCCCTCTTGTCCCTGTGACCTAGGGAAGAACACAGAAAGGGATAGTCACATAGTTACACAGTCTTTGAGATCACTATGAAGTTCAAAGTAACCCTGAAATTGGAGATTAAATGGATGTGGGAGAAGAGATACTAGCTTTATTCACACTTGGTTAGTAAGGAGACCTCAGGGGATGAAGAGACTTGAGGGAGGCCAATACCTGCCCTGCACCTGTGCAGAGCCTAAAAGAAAGGTTCTGCCTTCCTTGCTATTATTGCAGTCCCAGAATCAAAACCAGGATGCAGCCCCATGATGACTGGATGAGTTACCTGTCCTGGGCTGAGCCAAATCTATCAAATATCAGGCTTGAATCTCCAAGAGATGCTGATATTGTGCCTTCAGCTATCACCCATTAGCACCTCCCCAGAAACTCACAAAGTAGGAGAAAATGACACGCTTGGGCCCATGTTCCAGGTCTTCCTCATAAATTCTGAAGTCCACCTGGACAGACTGCTTTTTATCACAAGGTATTGTTTCCGGCACACGGACAATAGAAAGGAAACTCCTGCTGGTGCTGTAGAATGGACGTATGAAATAAGAGGCCTGCTGGTAACTCAGATCAATTGTCCCAGGCTCTCTATCCAAATCTTGATGCAGGACACTTGCCTGGTGAGAAAAAACACAAACCAAGTGTTTTTTAGTTAAGCAAGTCAGCTGCAAATTGCTGCAGCTGCACCTTAGTACTATGATCTGAGCAACACCAAAGTACAGGTCTCTGTGTGGAGATGTCAAGAGGAAAGCAACTGGGACCTGACAAGCTCTCAGAGGGAACCAAGATCCAGAACAAGCTGAGGTGCTTCAGGCTTGAATAACTGTTCTTCAGGAAGGACATGCAGGATGTTTGTGAGGCAATAAATAGCTCTGACATGCACACGTACCCCTGCCACAAGGCAGACCATTCCTCACTTACCTCCAGGGAGGCCAAAGTGCTGTTCCAAGCAGTCGTGTCCAGGCTAAATGAAGCTGTCCCAGAATCTCCAGTGACGTACTTCTGCTTAAATTGCTGCTCACCACAGTTTACTACAAGGAGGACTTCTTTGTGCTTCAGTGCCTTGCCTTGGTAGTCGAGGACTTTAATCTGAGAACATCATGGTGAACAAGAGAAGAGCAGAAGAGTCTAATCAGCAGAGTCTCCTGCTTCTCCAAGTCAGGAGCAGCATTTCCAAAGACAGCAAGATCACCCTTTCAGTCACTAGTAAGATTACCAACACTGCTACTGGTTATGTCACATTATCACTTGCACTACCATGTTCATTCACAGAATAACAGAATAACAGAATCAGTAAAGCTGGAAGGGACCACAGTGGGTCATCTGGTTCAACCTCCAATGGTCTCCATTCCTTCACAGCAGAAGGCTTGCTAGGCTGCTGAAATTCCAAATATTTAGGTTTGGACTTCACATATGGATGCCCATAGCAGCTGCTACTCAGGGCTTATTTGGCAAATGGCAGTCTTGGGTGTTATTCTCATGTTTGACAATTCAAGAGTTTTGTCTCTGGCCCAAATCCCAGGCTGAAGATGAGGTCAGAAAAGACACTAGGCAACAGTCACTGTGAAAACATTTCTTACATTCTACCCTTCAAAGGACTGTAACTGCAAATTACCTTCCCTTTGTACATCTCTCCAGCGTGGTAGTAAGAATTCACATCATCAAACAAGACCACCCCACCAATCCTGGAGATGAGTAATTTGTGGGAAGCATTGACGTGTATCTCTGAATGAAAGCAGTGAGATAGAAATATAAGAGAGGGAGCAAGAAAGCAAAACACATCTCAGCAATTTCCCTGCAGAGAGACCCACTGGTAATACTAATGGACATGTTCAGCTGCACACATATTTCATGTCATGATGCTGATCTCTCCATGACTCTAGGTATCTAGTCTTCCTCCCACTTAACTTCAAGCCCTTAGAGAGCTTCACCACCTGAGACTGCAGGCACTTACAGTGTGTCATGTCATAAGGAACTGCTGGCTCTGTATCTGTGAGGTTAGATAGCGGGCCCCAAGGGGATCACAAAGCTCAGATTCCTTGCTAGCTTGAAAGTCTCCAGTGCTCTTGATAAGATTAGTGCATCTTCCCAGCCACAAGAAAGGTTTTTAGAGTTACCTGTGGCATCCTCCACCAGCGAGGCTTCTGCAACTATGCTGTCCTGATAGTACCGAAAGTCTCGGCTGAAGGAGGACAAGCTCACATTTGTGAAGAAGCAACCTGCCTCATCTGTCTGAAAGAGCAGAGAGGAAAAAAGGTCTGGCCAAAGCAGAATGTTAGAAGTTATCAAAATGGCCCAGAAACAGCAGCACAAAACCCCTGTTCTCAGGGAGTTGCCTTTTGGCATAACAGTCCAGGATGTGGAGCAGGTACACGATGCAAGCCCAGTCATAATCATCAGGCACAGTTTACTGAGAGGCAGCACCAGCAGAACACTGACCAAGCAGCCAAATCAAAGGAGAAACATCACTATTACTTCAGCTAAAGATTTCTGCACAATAACTCTGAATACGGCTCATCTCTTCCTAAGCACCTCACCTGGTTGTTGAATTTGTGGCAGAGATCGGGTTTTGAAGCACTGGGCAGAAACGGGGCTATCTTCTGACAAAGGCTCACATGAACCATCCCCTGGACGCTTTTCCCATGGGTGTATCTGTTTGGGGGAGCAGGGAAAGGAAGAGGCAGTCACACACAGTGGAAGAACACAGGGCTTGCTTTACATAGCCCCAGAGACCACTTACCCACAGATATTAACAACAGAGCACAAGAGTGGCAGCAATATAAAAGGCTCAGGAGTCCTGACTCAGTAAAGCAGGGTCAGACTGGAGCACTGCAGTGATGGGAGGTCAAGGGCTCTGTGATATAATTAGTACTAAACTAATCTATTCTGGGAAACCAGAGTTTTGTAGGTGCTGACTCAGCACAGAGCTCTGTGCTACACATCAGCATCACCTGCAATAACCCCAGTGCCATAGTTACAGTGGCCAGGACCAGCTTATCACTGTGTGGGTGTAACCAAAACTGTGTAGTCTACACACTCTATGTCATTTCTGATGAACTGGTAATAACAGATTGTTTGCAGCAGCTGCCCAGGGCACACCTGATCCCGCAGGCTACAAGCTGGACATTAAAGAACACTGGGAGACAGGGGAGTGTTCCTGTCCTCACATCAGTGACTCAGCCATGATAACTCCCCTCAGGGGAGGCATTAGCACCTTCACACTCAGCCTGAGGGGTCATGTCTGCTAATGGTCTATAAAAGATTCCAAAAATATCCCATGACCCACAGAGTCAAATCACCCTTTGTGAAACTCCCTGCACTGGGGGAGGTACTGGGCATTCCCACCTGAACCTGAGCATATATAATCTTCAGGTTTTGGGACTTCTGGTACCACTCGTTGGATCCAGAGGAGGACCAGAATCTCAACAGGACTGTGTCCATTATCCTCACCAACAGGTTTTCCTTTCCCTATACTTTGTACCCAGTGGGACCACATGGTGCTCAGCACAGGGGCTAATGAACACCATTCTGTTTGTGTCACAGGTTATACATCTGTGCTTTGTGGGTTAAAACCAATTTTTATTCTGTGTCATTGTATTTATTGTAATCTTTTTAGTAAATTGTAACTGACTAGTAATCTCTTGAGTTGGGTTCATTTCGCCTTCAGGTTTACCTTTAAACCAGCAAACCTAGGATATGCTGAAGGCTTGCAACATCTTATGGGCAGAAATGTGGGTGATTAAGAAAGTGCCTTTCATTAAGGAAGGACCTTTACATGAAGCTAGCTCTAGTGTTATCCTTGGACTGTATCTGTGGCAATTCCTTTTTAAATCTCTCTAGTTTCCACTAGAGCATAATCTAGAAAAGCTTCCTTTCATTTCCCATGAGTTTGTTCTGCAGGGGGATGAACACCAAGTATCTACCATGCATATGCAAAAAAACCCCACAAATGGCTGCTTATCAAAGGTAAGGTTGTTCCCTCAGGTTTGTGTGTAGAGACTTGAGGCCTGTTTTTAGAAAAGGGGCATTAGAGTATCAGAATGATAGTTATAGGAATGTTTTATGTTGCATCAGGACCTATAACATTACCTATAACTGAAGTGTAGTAAATTTCTCCTGAGCTACTCGTAGTTACCTTGCCATCTTGTGCTCATCAGGCCCAAAATTAACACAGAGACATCCCTCCAATCAGAATCCTCACCTGCCACATACCCGGAGTGGGAAGGTTGCATCTAGGGCATAAATGTGATTTGGCACCTCAAAGATCACTTCAAATTTTGGCAGCACTGAAAGGAAAAAACAGAGAACTGTAGAAGACACAGGCCAGGGACAGCCTTCAGAGGGAATTAACAGGAAGACAGACTATGTTGGAAAAAGAGGCAGGAAATGGAGAAGGTGAGAAGCAGAAAGGGAAGATTTTCTTTGTGCCTTCAAAGAATTTGTGTGTAGGCTCTCGTTGATTGCTCCTTCCCAAAGTAAAACCAAACATACCCACGTTCCTGCACTTCTGACAGCTATTTGCATTGAGAGAAGACAAGGTTCCCAACACAGTTAATTAGGGAATGAAAGTGAAGTGAGATGGCTCTCAGCTTCATACTCCCTGGGAAAGCCCATCTTAAATTACCTTGTTTTGTCTAATGCAGAGATCTGCAGGAACCAGCTGTGCCAAAGGTCTAAGGCCATGCACAACATTCCTCCCACACACTGACCCAAGGTCCCAAAATGGTCTCTCTCCTGAGCCTCAGCTCAATTCTTTTCTATGACAGATGCTATTTTTCCTATTTGTTCCCAAGGTAGCTATCAAGGAATAAACACCCAGCTTCCTGGATCAAGGGTGCAAGGCCCTCTCTGCAGCTCAGACAAATCCCCCACAAGCTCATACCATTCTCCTTAACAGAGAAGCTGCCATATGCTTTAGCACTGGTTACGTTGATGACGTATGTTCCCAGTGGGGGCTCCTCACTCAGCTGGAAAGACAGATCTGCAATGCCATCTTGAGGGACCACGTTCAGCCACTGCTCTATCTGGTTGTTCCTCGGGTCCTGCACCCACAGGAAAGAGAGAAACAGTTGTTCCAGGATCTCACTGGTCTACATCTCACAGAAGGCGAGCTTCAGGATTTCACTGCTGTAGACTACCAGGTTCTATAGCCAAGGAATGAAGTTTGGTATAGGCTAATCATGAAATTTTGAAGACACTCTAATGCTCATGTTCTGCTGCCAGCATCTCAATCTGCTTCTACATTTATTTAAATCCTGATCTTAAGGAAAGATTCTTTGCAGTTTTAACTCTTGCCTAAACATCAAAGTTATCTGTCTATACTCTTGCAAGTCTAGAACAACTGAGATTTCTACTGAAGCAACTGGGAGAATAACCTCAAATTAGTGCATAAAAAAGAAGCTGGAAAGAGGATGTTAATTTAAGAATCTAATATCTAAACCCAAAAAAGCTCTATTATTCCACTCAGAGGTCTGTAAAGTCTATCAGAAACTGAATATGAATAGCACATTACTCTAACACTAGATTTCAGCATCACTCACCTGGAGAAACAGGGAAATCTGGGGAGGGAAAAAGACAAAAACATTAGGCAAGAGAAACACATGCCAGCATCACGCACAGGGCACTTCAGATGTAGAACCATCTCTGAAGGATGTACAATTAGTGATTTGGAAACTTAGAGCACTTACAACAATACAAAGTAAAACAAATGGCATCAAAAAGGAGAAATACCAAGTGGGTTCATTACAGTATGGTCAGAAGAAAGGGAAAGGAAAACCAAATCTGGACATCACCCCGCAATTGCTAATGACTTCCTGGCAGAAAAACTTGGGAAAAGTCACTACCCAAAAGACCTAGCTCTGGTTTACCTACAGTCTCAAGGGAGTTACAAAGGTGTAGGATCACACAGTTTAGAAACAACCTCTGGAGGTTGTCTGATCCACCATCCTGCTGAAGCGTGTCTTCTTGAGCAGATTGCTCATAGCCTTCTCCAGCTGAGTTCAGAACATCTCCAATGATGAAAATGCCTTCTCTGGACACTTTTCCATACCATTGCAATGAAAAAGTTTGCCCTAATGTCTAGTCAGCATTTCCCACGTTCCAGGTTGTAGAAGCCGGATTAAGAGCACCCTTCCCCAAAACAAGGAAAACCCAACTTGCCAACTATTTACTTCCCACATGACACCACCACATCAAGAATCAGCATGTCCTATGCTTGGAATTGCATGCCTATTCTACCAGGATGAGCAAGATACATGCACACCTCTGCCATCTTCCTAAGTTACCAGCTTTCACCTGAGTAACTCTTCTCCTCTGGACACCCATGAAGCCTGGCCCAGGGATAAATGTGGAAAAGCTGGAGCTTTAGGAGATGAGCAAGGTAGAATGGAAGTAGAAACCACATGAGGCAGCCTTTTCCACAACCCCCCAGGACTGACTTACCGAATCGTTTTGTGCAATGAACTCCTCATCCAGAGTCACAATGCGAAATTTCACTGAAGGCAAAGAAATCAGGGAATATATTTATCAGATCTCAGTTCTTCTCTACAGACCCCTGCTCCATCTGTTTCCCCAGCTGCTGTCTCCATTCTAGATGCATTTGTGGTAACACCTGACACTAACATTCCCACATGTAAGATACCATGGACATGGTTATCATTACCTACTGCCTCCTGCAACTTCAGAGTCATCACAAACCAGACATTACAGCCACTGAAAATGAGACATTGTCTCAAAGCCTTCTGCTAGGGCTGTTTACGTGTTTCAGGCTTTCCATATGGTGTAACCAGCAGCAAGCCTAGGGCCCACAGTTCCTCCCATTTGCACCTCACCTGTCTGCCCTGGCTGATAGATGGGCTTGTCTGTTTGGATGATGGTGCCAGTCCTAGTCTTGCAGATCAGGACCTTTTTATTCTCCTCAATATTGACCCCTTCACCTGTGATGGTCAGTCTGACAGTGGCAATCTCCTCTGTGCCATCAGCGGGAGGTGCAACCTATACAGGTAGAGAGAGGAGAGCACATAGGCCTTAAATCGTCTTCTGGGAGAAGACGCAGGAATTGAAAGTAAAGTGGAAGAACTAACAAGTTCCCTCCAGCTGTCCCAGGACACTCCCTCCAATCTCTGGATCCAGATCACGTCCAGATCTCACTGAGTCCTACATGACAGCAGAAGGCCCTGCATGTCATGGAACTGTCCTTTTTCCCCACTGGTGGCAAGCAAGTGCCTGACACCTCTGAGTCTTCAGACTTCCTCAAGAAGAGGGGCAGACCACAGGAAGGTGGGAGGTGGTAACACAGAATCAGAAGAGAGAAATCAAGCTGTAGCACAGCCTCAAAAACTTGGCCTTCAGAACTAGCCAGCATGCACATGGAAGAAATCCAGATTAGAAAACACAACCAGAGGGTCTTCCTGACTCTGGCAGCCAAAGACCCCAGCAGAATATACAGTATAATAGAAGGGACACTGTTTAGACATGTCTGCCTTATACTAGATCTTTGCTAAGTTCTCACCAACAATAAATAACATCTAAGATGCTGTTTAAAAACAACAAGCATATCCATTTCCATCCAACTACTCTTCCGTAGCTCCCAAGAGCTCAGCTGCTGCCTGACTTCAGGACTACAGAAAGTGCAGTACATCATGCCAAACACCATTTCCCCAAGCTTTAGCTGCAGATCTGCACAAGGCCTTCAGAGAGGAGCTAAAGCTGCTTCATCTGGTCTGTAATGGAAGAGAAGGAAACAGGTACACTCTTCTCATGTATCCAGAACTGTGAGAGATTTTAACAAATGCAAATTCCATTTAAAAATTTGATTCAGAAAGGAAATCCTGGGCTGTGGATCTTTAGGCACCTCCCACTCCCCTTCCTAACTGGCTCACACCAAGAAAAAGTAGACCCTATCCACATCACCCTGGTTAGGGAGTAACACAACCTCTTTCCTGAAGGGAAAATCTGTGATGGCATTTGCCTAGAGTGTCTCACCCAGAACTTAGTGCACAGGAAAGTCTTCTTCTTCTGGATGGTTTCTTGCATTAAGAGCTCATGTCCTGCAGAGCGCTCCAAGACCAAGTTCACTTGAAGCTTTTCTTTATGACAGGTGATATGGAGGCAGGAAACTTGGGTGGATGGGTAGCGGAGAGCTGCAGGAATCACCACCAGGTAATGCCTGGGGCAGGGGAAGACATCAGAGGTGGCATCAGTTTGAGGGCTCAAGAGATGCAAAAAACCTTCCCTGCTGTGGCCCACTAGTGCAGAATTCCTCAGTAATGTGGTATGGCTGCAGTCAATATTCAAGAGTGACAGTGAACCCAGCAAAGTGATTGCTTCATTGAAACTTGAGAAACAGTTTCTGCTTTCACAGAGCATTCTGAGTTGGAAGGGACCCACAAGGATCATCAAGTCCAACCCTTAAGTTAATGGCCCATGCAAGAATCAAACCCACAACCTTGGTGTTATCAGCACCGTGTTCTTGAGCTAATCTCAGGGCTGATTAGTTTAAACATAGCCCTATAATCTTTTTCAAACGCCACATTCCAGTAATGTCCTGAACTCCCACAAAACATCCCATGCAGTCTTCAGAAAAGTGGTCTCAAACAACCTTGCAGTCTAGACACCAGTGATTTGATCTGGAAAAGCAAACATCCCTGGGCCTAAGCTCTGATTTGGTAGTCCCCCCAAAAAGCTGGCTTGTATTGACTTGCAGGAGTCAATCTAAAGCATGGAGGCAAGGCAAGTTACTCAGCTACCCTTTGGGTTGAACTGACAGAGCAGGAAGCACAAGAGCTGATGGCATGGGATGTGGTCCATCTATCTAGACTGATGCCTTCGTGAAAGAGACTGAAACAGGAGTTCAGCATCACTCACAGTTGGTGAAAAGCAGCTGCAGCATGGAACAGAAGGCTCAGGAGGATGGTTATCCTCATCCTGGGGGCTCTTGTTGCCCAATGGCTCTCTTCCTGTGAAATCACTGAGGCTGATTTTGGGGGAAGTAATTTCTTTCTAGCACAGCCTAAATGAAGAGGTGGGATGGGGGGCGGAGCCAGTTTCTCCCCACCTCTCCCTGTCTCCTGAGATTAGACACAGGCAGTGGTAAGCAGTAGGTGTACTGTCCCAGGTGCCCCTTAGCCAATAGCAGCCACTTTGGCTCTCACCCACCAGTTCAGAACATCCCCTACTGTAAGGTTGCCATGGAGGCACCTGACCAAATGGTCTTCTCATGGTAAAAAAACAGCGAGAACTTTGCTGATCAGTGACCCAGGCCAGGTCCTAATCACTTGTCACTTGCATCCCTTTGTTTCAGCTGGAGATGGATTGCTGCTCTGCAGCCTGCAGCGAGAGCTCACCCCTGCACACAGTGGGCAGCGTCGTCATTGGGACAGAGCTCAATAGATCTGGATCAGATTATGGATGTGTGGATTTCCTTAGGCTCTTTGGCTTGAGAATGGGAGCAAATCCTTACGTGTAAGCAACACTACCACCAGCCAGCAACCACTAATGAGCCAAAGATTTTGCCTTTTCCTTCCCTGCATACAACGAGGAAAATGGAAATAAATAGTGGCCCACGGAGGTCTCCATCAGTGCCCTGCAACACCCATTCGTCATGGCACCATCTGCAAGGAGGGGGCCTCATGAACTGGTTCTAGTTCTTTGTTTTCATGTCTGGATCTGAATGGGCAGTGGTACACTGATACAGCCTTTTAGTTGTGTTTTGGAACCTGATGGTCAGATTAAAACTCACAGATTATATATGTGGAACATTTTCTAGCCCTAATGGCAACCTGTACAGAGTGCAGACATCATGCTGTTTAACCAGCCTGGCCTTCAGAAAAGTGTGGCCACCAAGTAAAATGCCTGTATTGAGAAGTACATAGATTGCATTAACTCACAAACTACATCTGAGACTTGGGTGAGGCAGCATTAGTTATCCCAGGCTGAAATGTACCACGGACTGTCCTAATATTACAGACAGCTACAGTTCTGTGCATGGAAATATTTCCCAGTGCTGTTTAATAGTGCTGATGCAGCCTAAGCTTTCCATACCTGGATCCAAACATGGTGTCACTCAAGCAATTGGGAACTCTGTCTGGCAAAACCAGGTTACAGGTGCACAGAAATTTTCAGCTAGCTTGGGATTCCTGTTCCCAATGCTCTCCATGCTCTTCTTCCAGATGGGGCTGGGAAGATTGACCCCCATTTTACCTCTGTCACTGTGCCAATCTAGATGCATCATGGGGGCTACACATTATGTATAGGAGCTGCTAATGCTAGCTAGCACTGCCTTTGTCTCAAGTCAATGTGTCACAGCACAACTGATTGAGAGAGTCAATCAGATTATCTCAGAGGCCAGATATCCCAACTGATTAGAGAAATCAGCTTTGAGTTGGTCTAAATAAGTGGTAGGTTCCTAGACAAGGAAGACTGGACACTTTCTATTTTGATGAACACATTCTTCCCATTCTTGTCTCTGTGTCTTTCACAAAGAAAGAGATCATGTTTCTGAGAATGACAGTCACAGAATCACAGAACACAGAATCACAGAATGGGTAAGGTTGAAAGGGATCACAAGTGGGGTCATCTGGCCCAGCCTCCCTGCTCAAGCAGGGTCATCCTAGAGCACATGGCACAGGATTTCATCTGGTTCTCAACTATCTCCAATGAGGGAGACTCCACAGCTTCTCTGTGGTAACCCACATAGTAAATTTTTTTCCTTGTGCTCAGGTGGAACTTCCTGTGCATCAGTTTGCCTCCGTTGCCTCTTGTCCTATTGCTTGGCACCACTGAAAAGAGCCTGACGGGTAAACTTGCAGATTTGTTGTCTAAAAACTGATTTTCCTACAGAAAGCATGAGTCAGATCTATCAGCAATCACAGCCAGAGAGGTCCGGATTCTGTCAGACTTCTGACAGGAGTTGCACCCACTGGGGCCAGCACACTGGGGAGATCTCTCTGACCTTGTCCCACCATGTACCTCCTACCATGTTTGCCCAGGTGCACTCTCTATTCCTTGTTTAGCCTTGGCAAACCTGGCTTTTGGTCACAGGAACATACATTTGAAAGATCTGAATCGAAAGCAGTGACTGACAGCTGCACAGGTGTCACAAACCCAGACAAAGTCTCTGCAGTAGAGAAAGTAAAGCAAGGTTGTGCAGAATTTCTAGTTCTTTAGTTTCTTTCTCTAAATGGACTCTGAAAAGGTCCTTGTGTAAAAGCGTTGAGCCAAGAGACCTATATGGAGCAAGAGATCTACCCATCCTGAAAACACACTGCAGCTGGAGCAAAGTACATGGTACCTAGTGACAATGCAAAACCATACAGATACCTTTTCTCCACAGATAACTTGAATCAAACATTGAAAAGCAAGAATAGAAGACTCAGTAAAGGTCGCACCTATGATCAGTGGATGACATTGTCCATGGTTCAGAAGGAGAACAAAGACCTTGGGAATCACTCCAGTGTTTAAGTGTCTTTGAAGAAAACAAAAGGCAGTAGTATCAGTGATCTGTATGAGAAGAGTACTGGAGAAGCACTGATGTCTGCAGAGCACTTCAACCACAGACTGTGCAGAGAGGGGAAAGTCATCACTTTCTTTGAAGAATCACATCTGTTAGAGAGCCTGTAGTGCAGACTAATTCATCAAAGCAACGGAGTAACTCTTCATTCTCCTCTAGACACCCATCAGCAACTTCATACAGGCCTCAGACCTCCTTCACTGTTGCCTTCTTTCCTTTCCAATCACAAGCTTCATGCTACTAATCACTAGCATTTTCACCTTGCCCCTTGCACACACATATACACACTCTGTAACTACTGTTTAGCATTTTCAAAGACAGTAAGATTTGATATCCTTCTGTTCTGATTGTGAAGTATACCTTTGAATTAAGGATATTTCATAGTCCATGCAGGGTCCATAAAAATCTGCAAGGCCATATTGTTTCTGCAACCTGACTAGCATCCATAACATAATGGAATCCCTTGAAAGAATCCCTCCATAATGGCAAAGTAGACTGCTGCACCCTCTTTCTGTTGCTTTGACAGATTTGTTCACTGCACCAAAACCAAGCAAGGAATTGAGAACACACCTGGACAAACACAGCAGAAGGAGCAGGAACTGACTGGGTCAGGAAGCTTGAAGGAGACACAGTGTAAACTGTTCTATACCTCTCTCAATGCTTGGCTCTTACATCAAGATCATTCAAAGAGCTGCAAATCTTATTAATTTTTTGCCCAGAATTCTAGTGCAAGCTTTTAGATTGTAGGATTTAATTTTTTCATTGGAATCGAGCTTCGGGGAATTATGAAGTGAGACCCAAGGGAGTTTGGAAACCATCACGAGAAGGTGCTCAAGCCATGGGCAAGCCATGGATTTTCTTCAAAGAACAAGTGTGAACCCTGAAACCTGCAACTTTGTATACTTTTCACAAAAAGGCCAAAATAACTCTTTTCTTGCAATTTTTCCTGAAGTTTTTACATACAACTTGAGGAAGTTAGAGTGCAAGAAGAACTCCACGACATGACTGGTCATCCCACTGGCCATCACCAGTGCTAGCAAGAGATATAGAAAGAACCAGTCTGACTGACTGGCTCAGCAGCACCTTGTATTAGCAACATTGAACAAGCCATACAGTTCAAGACTATAGTCCAAATCTGATGCTAAAATGAGAGCTGAACTTCTAAAGATTTAGTTGAATCCTTGTTAGTGTTAGTAGTTCCTTTGTTTTTAATTTGAAGAAAAAACCCCAAACCAAACAAACAAATAAAACCCAACAAAACAATTCTGAGATCTTTTTGGTACTGCAGGACTGAAAAAAATAATAAGCGTGCAAACTTACAGGCTCAGATTCAAACTTTAGGACCAGTTTGTCATGTACACCTGCATTATTCTCTGCTCTTGTGAGACTCCACCTGGAGTGCTGTATCCAGTTATGGGGCCACCTATACAAGAAAAGCATTTGCCAGAGGAGGCCACCAAGTCAATCAGAGCTGGAATTCCTCTGCCATGGAGACAGGCTGAGAAAGTGGGTGTTGTTCAGCCTGGAGAAGAGAAGGCTCTGGGGAAACCTGAGAGCTCCTTCCAGTACCTAAAGGGAAGGTAAAGCTCCCTAAAGGGAGCTTATAGGAAAGATGGAGAGAGACTTTTTAGCAGAGACTGTAGTGAAGAGGCAAAAGTTTAAACTGAGAGTAGTTTTTGACTGGATATAAGGAATAAATTCCTTATGACGAGGGTGATGAGAGACTGAAACTGTGTCTCACCAGGTTGCCCAATGAAGCTGTGGATGCCCCATCCCTGGAAGTGCTCAAGGACAGGTGGAATAGGAGTTTTGAGCAACCTGGTCTAGTGGAAGGTGTCCCTGCCCACAGCAGAGGAGTTGGAACAAAATGATCTTTAAGGCCCCTTCTAACCCAAACCATTCTGTGATTCTATGAAGAGCTTGTATGTTTAGAGAGCTAAGGAAGTCAGTTGGTTGATTAACAACTAGGAAAGGTATTTTGTTCCAGGGACAAAGTATCAATGACATATACTGAAAGTTACCTTACTCCTGGTACAGAGCAGTCAATGTCTTCATTGACTTTGTAGGGGAAATCTCCATTTTGGAAGGAAAACATGGAATTTACCTACATGATCACACAAAGAATCCAAATAAACTGAACACAGGGCACGCACTGCAGACAAAATGTGATAGATTGCTACCCAACCATCAACCCACGGATTTTTCCTCTCCGTTCTTTAGCTTTTTAAATACCATCAATCCACCATGCACTGCAACCCTACAAAATCCAAAGAGGTTATTCTTTAATCAAGATCAGTCATTTTTAAAAGGTGGAATTTTATCATCATTCAATCACAGCTCAGCAGATTTGTCAAAGGTTTCAAAATCTGTGGAAAGCCGGCGTGCTTGCATCTTTTCCCTGAAAAAAAGTTTTTAAACTATTAAATAAAGACCAGATTTCGTATCTCCCACTGAAATTGAGCTGTTTAAGATCAGCAGTGACCTGTGCTACATGTGACCAGGAGCTACATGGCCACCCAGTCAGCAGATGGGTACCAGTTAGAGAGCAAACAAATAGTTCTGAACCAGCCAGAACATGTGCTGCTTCTTGCCCTCGCCAGAAGTGCAGGAACATGGGAAAATGCAGGTTTTATTCCCAAAGCTGGGAATACATAAGCAGGAAAGGTTATAATGAAGGAGAAAGGTGTAGATGATAGGATACAAATCCCTAAGCAGTCAAGTTTTCTTAATTTGTGTTGTTTATTTAACAGCTTGGCTTTAAAAGAGGCCTTTTTAAAAGTCAGTTTAAAGTGACAACAGACATGTGCTGAGTTGTGAATATCCGTACCAGTTACAGTCAAGTATTTACAGTAAGAACGTTAATAAAGCCCTATACATTTTCTACAATGTTTTAGACTATTGAGCAAGTATAAGTCAGTAATGAATGTCCAGGAAGCACTTTATACAAAGGTTTTCCCAGGTTTTAACAAGAGAAGTCTGTTCATGCCTCCACAGAATATTTCCTCTTTTTCTGGTTATTCACCTGGTTCAAAGTACTGACTAGATAACTGAAACTGAAAAGGCCTTTGGGGACTGCAAAAGCATGGAAATTGCTTTTGCCCTCCATATCTGCAAATACGAACTAGTTGTGAGGAGCTAAGCTCTGTGATTTTTGAAACACTGAGGAACACATTGACCGGAAAAAAAAGGAAAAAAAATCAATCAGTTAATTATTTTTGAGAGATAAATCTTGCCTTGTTTAAATTGAATTCATGTAAATGTCAAATATGTTTAGACAAGCTTACTTCCAGTGAATCCAAAACATCTAAGGCAGCTTTATTTAATGACAAATTTTAAGTGCTGAGGGATTTGTGCAGTAATTGAAATCTAGCTTCCATTAAGCTACACAGGAATGAATTGTGAAATGAAAAACCTGATATTTATCTCATTATATTCTTGTCATGAAAAACTCCTAAAAGTGAAGACTCTAAAACATTAACCTAGCAGGGCTGATCAAACATGCACATCCATAGCACACATCTCTGGATAACAAAAATAGGTTTAAAAGGCAACACTGACAATATTTGCTCAGTGTATACTGGTTACCAGCTCAAAAGAAGATGAAATTGATTAAATAAAAGCTTCTTACTTGTTCATTGAAATGTATTTAAGCAAATGATTTATGGCACTTCAATTGTCATCAGTTGACCTTGGAAATATTGCAGTTATGACTTTTTTGGGGACTCTTCCCAGCACAGAGACCCGCAATCCATTCACCAGCTCAGCTCCTTTTAGAGCTCAACACAGTCCTTCCATCCTTCCTCCCCTGTCCTGCTGCCTCACTGCCTGTCACAGCTGCTGTTGCAGAGCTCACCCTCTGCCCTGGGGTGCAGGCTCCGCTCTGCAGAACCACACAGAGCTGCCCTCAGCTGCAGGCTCACTGTTACCCCTTGTGAACACACCATGCAGCAGGCTCCAACAGGGAGAAAGTGGCCTGGGAGCAAACAGGGACAAAGAAAGAAGGCATTGGATAGATAAAAACAGGCAGAGGACACAGGTAGCAGCCTGGCTGTAGTTCTTCCACTGCTTCAGTAGAGCAATGCAAGCCAGATAATGTCTTTCTCATTCTTTCCTCCCCTTTCTGCAGCTCTCTTACGTCCCCAGTCTGCTTCAGTCTGAGCTTCACCTGATTACTGAAGTACAGGGAAAACCTGAACTCTGCTGTCAGCAACAAGGTCTCCACCAGGGACTCAACTCTGAACATAACCTTCCAGATCACAGACAGGCTTTTTGTCCAAACCTCAGACCTGCCTTCTCAGGTATCAAAGGGATCCAGCAAGGTATGTGGGCTCAAGCTTTAGCACTTGGGAATAACAGAGGAAGTGGCCCAGGAAAGTGCACAGACATAAGAGGCACAGGCACTAAGTACCCCATATCTCAGGGGGAAGGAACCCTGACTTACCTCTGAATTTCAGTCAGAAGAGGCCCTTAGCTGCTCCCCATGACATTGGGGTTGTTTCTCTGTCATCCAGTAACAATGCCATGGAAACAGTCGCCACTGAGGTTACCACACCTGTGTCACCTTCCTGCCTGGGTCACCTCCTTCTTCATCACTGTGCATGTGAGCAGCAAGGGCTGGAAAGAGACAGAGGCGCTGAGGAGCCAGATGAGAGGACAAGAAGCCTCTTCAAAGGGCACCTGTCACACTACAATTCCTGGCCTACTGTGACACTACGGTAGGGAATGGCTATCCCTTGTAGGGAAAAGCCAGTGGCAATGGAATGAAAGGAGGCTTTCACTACCTCTCTCCTCTATTTCTGCCTTGTAAAGACCAGGAAATGGAGGGTGAAACTGAAGGGAGAAAATTTTATCTACTCAAGAGGTTCAGTCAAAAGGTTCTCAGCACAAGACTGCTACTGGCTTTTCAAAACCCTGGCTACACCGCCCACAAAAGTCATATTAAATCACAAAAACATCCAGCCTCTCCCTCCTTTAGTCCCTTTGGCTCCATTATCCCTGGGGAAAAAAAGCACCTGCTCTTTCTGGTTGCCATATCACATCATAACCAACTACTTATTCCCACTGGGCACTTATTGTATCCTCAACCTCCTAACTGAAAGATAATACACGATCACTCCAGCCAAGCTGCTATCCTCCTTCCCTGCCTCCTTCATGTGGTATTCCACATGCCTTTGCTACTCCTTTGTCATGAGTCCTTTCATCCAACATCCACCCAAAGCTGTAAAGTACTTGAGGCAGGGAAAATTCCTGAATCTTACCATGTAGGTGTTCACAGCAGATCAAGCTCTAACACTCACCAGCCCAAACCCTGAAAAACAGCTCCTGTGCTGTGGCTGCTGTTCCCAGTGAGCCTGAAGCAGCAGAGAATCACAGCTATGGGCTTTGATAGCTCATTTATGCAACATTTAACAGCCAGCTCAGAGGTACTGCCTGCCTCATCTAGGACAGCACCTTTCCTGGGATCTTTCCCAGATACCTTCATTTGAGGGAAATCAGATTTGTCACCGGAAAATCAATTCGATCTGACCTTACAGCTCCAGCTTCTCAAAAATGTCATTTTGATCCCGGCGAAGCCAGAGCACAGTTTGCATTTTTGTCAGGAACTGTTATGCCCTGCATGGGGCATGTGAGACAGACTGAAATCTTTTCAGATGCTAATCATTTCCCACAAAGACAGCAAGATAGCAGGGGAAGAAAAGAGTAAACAGTGTGTAGCTCAGCAGCTGGATGAACGGCTCTTTTAGAGAGGGGAAAGCAGCTACTGGAATGAGGCTGTTCAAAGGGGAGGCTGCAAAAAATGTGCAGCGAGTTGAGAGACAACAATGGAAACAATTCTCCACTGGCCAGAGGAAGCTTAATCTCAAGATTATCTACATATTTAAATTTTGAAGGGTCTACTGCTTGCTGAGATTAAAATCACAGAAGCAAAATTCTGCTTTATTGATGAATGTGGGCTATTTCCCACTCATCTGCACAACAGTAGGTGTTACAGTAGCCTGGAAGCTGCAGTATTTCAGCTAAAGTTGTTTGTGTCCCTCATTTTGTGTTCTGAATGTATGTTTATGCCTAGACCCATTATTTTTTTAAGTCTTCTTGCATGTTTCCACAGCACTGTAACTTTAAACTGCAATTTCTGCAATTTTCCAGTCACAAATGTCTGGAAATCAAGATGTTGTTAGAGTTAGGATCAGGGAAGCTTCTCTTTCAACACACTTTATCCACAGCTAATGAATCAAGGGACATAAATTTCAGAAATAAGCTCTATTTTTATGTATTGATAGGCCCATACGAGCATGTTCCACTTTTTCTTGCCCTTACATATAAGTAGGGTGATTTCTGGGAAGTGTTCCAAGCACCATGAGAAGAGTTCCAGCTCTGAGCCCCACTGCAAGGTTGCCAGACACAGTCCCCACCAGCTGTTGCATGGGCACACTGAAGAAAGACACGTGATCATATGATTGCTCTCATTTTGAAAGAACTATTTCCCCTTCCTGGGTGTTTGAAAACACATGCTGACCTGCCATTATCTGTTTGTCCTTCTTCTTGTAGGCAAGCCTATGTGGAAAAATGCTTCAGCTCACTTACTAATTTATGACATAAAATTCTGTCCGCCTTCAAATCCCATCCCAGGTGAAGAAGCAGAGTAGTCTTCTTGCAATTCACACACATATCTGCTATTGAAGAGTTCTACAGTACACAGGTCCACTCCACCAACCTTACTCCTGGGGGCAATAAATGAACATCCTCCTGCATGGGCTGCCAATCCCATCATAAAAATGCCTGTCCTGCTAAGTTATGTCTCCACATTAGCTACATATCTCACTGCCAGTGCACAGAGCCACTTCACATACAAAATGGCCTCAGTGCAGCCCACAGCTTCTGGCCCTGATACACACTTAGGAGTTCAGTAGGTGCAGCTCACAATGTACATGGTACTGCTGGTCTTAGGACATCTCTAAAGGACAGCAGTTATTCTTGAGAGTTCGGCACTCAGCACACCACGATCCATGCCCTCCCATCCCTTTCTACAGCATACCCGAAAGTCCTCTCTTCCTCTTCTCCTTTGGTCTAAAAATCAAGGATTGCCTTGTTTAGAGGGTGTGTAGGTTCACAATAGAGAAAAGTTTAGCTAAACCCATAGTTCCATAGATATTGGTATCAGCTTGGGCACTGCTACTTGCAATTATGTCTGTGACTCAGATAAAGCCAAAGCACAGAGCTGCAATTCTATTGAACATACCTAGGTGTTTCCCTGACCTGGTGCCTGATCAGGCATGAAGCCTCCTAGGAAAGTTTCCTCTATGAAAAAGAAAAGAAAAGCATGGTGAACCTGTAGGACAAGTTCATGTATGTTTCAATCTGTGCCACACAGCCACAAAGCTTCTAATCTAATTATCTAGCACAGATGATATACTGTCATGTGTAATCAGTCTGGTACCCAAGTGGAACATTGACACCACACTTCTAAACCTGCATCCCAAAATGGAAGAATCCTTTTCCATGCTCTGGGCAAGTGAATTTCAGCAGCTCCCTGCTGCCCCTTAGAGGTCTGTGCATTCTGTTGTGGGGATTACTAAAGGTCACCAAAACACAGGCCTGCTGTTGGTGCACACATACTTTTGCAATACAGAATTCTGCATTCTAAATAGAAAACTTGCAGGGAGCCATAACCTGTTTTTTTTTTTAAAGGCTTACGAATAGCTGGATGAGACTTCCTCTTCACTCTTCAAACTCTCCTACCTGATTCTCTCACCCAAACAAAAACAGGTACTCTGAAAATGGTTGTAGTACCCTTCACTGGCATCCTAATTCCACAGTGCATCTCCAGTGTGTCTCCTGGCATCTTGTAAAATACCTAGAGTATCCATCCAGCTTAAATGATCTTTCAACTTGTGCACGTGAACATGGCATTCAGACTCCTAGGATGTTAGAGTTGCCATGAAGTCACATTTCCACAATTCCATTTATTTTAACAAGCAACCACACTAAGCAGAGCTCTGGCAGAGCTGCTTGAGGATTTCCAGTTTGAAGTGAGGGAGGACAGTGAGCAACACATAAAAGCCTGAACAACCAGAGAGGGGAAGAAAAAAAATTATACCTATTTACAATAGATTCGGCTTTTGTTTGCCTTGATGTGATTTTGCTTTCATAAACAGAGCATGAATTTCAAGAAAGGGAAGCAGATTCACAACCTAGAAACTATATGGAAGTTGTTAAGACCAAGGCAGCAGAAAAATGTTTAGAGTAAAGCTGAAGGATGATGGCAAAGTCAGGCTGAATGTCAAGAAATCCTATTTAACAATAGGACTTCCCAGCAATACTGGTAAATACAATAAAAGACATTAAGAAACAGCCACTTCATCATTTGAGAAATGGATCCTATTTGTTTTGTAAAAACACTTGAGTCAAGGTGTGTTCCACTCTAAGAGACTTGTGTGTTTCATGGCAGAGGTCCCCAAGACCACATACCAGGAGCAGTTAAATGAGTGGTTTAGCTTACAGTGTAACTTATGTACTCTGCTCTTTACACATCTTTTCCCCTGATCTGCATTCTCTCATTCTCTAATGTTCCACCTTTAGCCTTCTCTGCATTGCCCACCTTCTCTGCCTCCTCTTTAGATCTCTTGCAGAATGCAAGCAGAATGGTGCAAGATGAATTTCAAACCCCTCAGTCTATACACTTTCCTCCTTTGCCACACTTTTGTCAAAAACACATACAGATTAGTGCTATGATATCAAAAAGCAGCACTGAGGTTTCAAGAAGGTCATGATCATTTTTGCCTCTCCCTATACCTGTGCTGAGGTGGACAAAGTCATGAACAACTGTGATGTTAGGTCTAATTAAGTGGATAGATATTCCTAACGGGTATGTCTTTCAATAGAGCATCACCCTGATTAAGCAGAATTTACTGTCTCCAGAGGACGCTTGAATTACAGCCTGAGCTGTTCTTATTCTTCCAGAGCAGACAGAAAGAAGCATTTCCCCACACATGGCCTAGAGCAACACTGCAGTTAACTCTAGAGATATACCTGCTCTCTGCTCTATGCTCTAAGGTTGTAAGTCTAAGTTCTCTTCCCCCACTCCCTGACACATCCTCACAGTGCTGTATGTTACCAGAATAATACCACACCTCGTCCCTGCAACCCATTTCCCACGTTAAGAAGTCAGCTGGGGAAGCCTTAGCTTCAGTTACAGACTTCAAAAGCCAAATCTTCCCAAACCAAAGGTGATGGTTTGAACATGATTATCTTCACAACTTCTGGCTTACAGGAAGCTGTAAGGAGATTTTTATAAAAGACATGGCATACTGTTTGGCATTGTTTGAATTTTGAGTATCAGTACTCTGAAGCCAGCAGACAAATCTGGCAGGTAAAAGGGGGAATAAAGTTTCTGGCAAATTGGGATTACAAGAACCTCCCCAGAGGACTTAACCTCATTTTTTAAAGCAAAGGTCCCAGATCAACTGCAAAGAAACTCTGGGAACTTGGTATTAATTTCCCATGGCTTTCCCAGTATGTGAAGCAATTGTGACCCAGTGGCAGACATTTTATGTGTTCAGTTTCCCAGCATCTCCAGGTGGTCTTTGCTCTGAAACTGTTCACACCCACTGTAATGGCCATAGGAGAAGGTGAAAAATGTTTAAATTATTGGCTATTTGCGTTTAACATCCTGGACACGTAGACCCTTCTAAGAAAGCATTTGTATACACTCACCTACCGTCAGCTATAGGTAAAAGACACAGAGTTTCATTACTGGCATGGTATTTTCAACCAGTGTCACTGTTATTCCTTGTGATGTCTAAAAGCTGAATATTACTAAGGAAATGTAATTTCTTGAGTACATTTTTCTTAATTCAGAGAATCTAAGTTCATTGCTTTTCATTCAAGACTTTGCCAGGAACTAACTATTGATAATTTTATAGTTTAATGTAAGTTAGGAACTAGTAACTACAAAGGCATACTCAGAAATTGCAGACAAAAGACTTGGAATACAGACAATTCTGAAGGCAAAACACTTCTCTGCCTCAAAGCAAAATGAGATCAGCACCAGACAATAGTGGAGATACTGAATCAATTAACAAGAACAAAAGACGTTTTTCAAGACAGGGCAAAACAGCAGATAACAAAAAGTAAGGGAGCATTTTACTGTAGAAGTCTTTACTGGGCTCTTAAAATCCTCTTTCTCCTTGTCTATGGCCCAAGCAAAATACCTGGCACTTGGGACTGCTGCCCAGAGCTGGCTCCACTCAAATTCTGAAATGTGGATAACCAGGAACTGCTGGGCAGTTTGCTTCCTAAGAAACATCTGCTTTCCAGAGTAAAGGAATGTGACTAATATAGTTGTGCCTAAGGGGCAAACATGCCCTCCTTACAGAAGGGGTGAGCAGTTGCTGTTTCAGAAGGGATTACCTGGGGAGAACCAATAATTGTGTCTGCAGTTTTTGCTTCTGGGCAAACGTGGGGTTCAGTCTGTGTGTGTAAATAACCACAGGGGGTGTTTGCATACATGCAGACCACGCCAAACCTATTTTTTTAGATAGGATACTGCAGGCCAGAAGTGACTTGTGAATCCAGGTTAACTCTAAGCAAAACAGTAGTACGACATTAAAGCAAGTTCTCCTGACTGTAACAAGCTGGTTTCAGCTGCAGTTAGTGGTCCTGGGTGACATTCTCCAGGGCATGCATTTTCCTTGTACCAAATTCTTTGAAAGCTTCTGCCAAAAGGTGCACACATTTCCAGGTATGAAGATAGGGAACCATAATGTTGAATTTTAACATCACAATTTTCTGGTGGTCCTTCCTTATACCTCACTCACATTGGAACTGCAGCTTAGAAACAAGCTCAGGCTCACTTAGAAATGCTGGAGTTCAAGAGCTTGCTGAAGCCCCTCTGCTAGTGCTGACTTACCCACCATATGTACCATCCCCACACAGCAACTTAGCAAATTCCTTTTCAGCACTCCAAAAGTAAGGATAGATGTTGCCTCAACAGCAAAAAGCAAACGCTTGTGCTGAGCAAGGTGCTGGCCTTACCTGCTTGGAATGCTCCCTTCCTTCTCTACGTTACCACGCAGATAGTACGTGAAAGGCAAATGCCATGCTCAGTTGCACAAGTGTCAAAAGCAACATCCTGAGGCACACAAAGGGGATGCCTGGAGGACAACCTGCAAGCAGCAATTGTAAATGGCCAGACTAGGCCACAGGACCCCATAAGAACCAGAAACAGCAGGACTGAGAGACTAAAGGGTAAGCAGGGAAAGAAATTATTGTGAAGTTAATATATATTTGTCCAGAAGCCAAGAAAGAGAAAACCATTCAAAGGTGAAGGGCAAGGTAGATTATGGCAAAGATCTCAGCCCAGGAACCAGTGGGAACAGGGAAATCATCCCTCTGAACTGCCTGTATATTCAGCTACGACTTGTAGAGCATCTGCAGATGCACAGACAGTGGCTTAGAAAGATTTCTGCAGTGGTCCACATCAAGGGTAACGTGCACCCAACACACTCTTGTGTTTCACCTCCAAGCAGTAAGGAGCAATAACTCCCTGTCTTCACTTAATGTTTAATTTTTCTAGAATATTAATGTTGAAGTCACAGGCTAAGTACAAGGAGACTTGTCATGGGATCTTCGCTTGCCAAAAAACAGTAAAAGCTCAATGAGCCATGGAATTCAACAACAAACTTTGTTTTTCTGTAGATCCCACTTAGGGTAATGAGCTAACAGCCTGGTCTTGCCAGCATGCTGAGTTGGGAATTCATCTGAATACTACCCTCCCTACAACTAGTTGTTAAAAGTTTGCAGCAGGTCTTGAGACTGCTTTGGGGTCCATGCTGTGGAAGATTCAGCTTGTTTATAGCATGAGCTATTCCCATAGGATGTGCAATCTCATTTGTTAGCTTCGGATCCAGACTTTCTGCGTTGTCAAAAGAAGGTATAATCAAAGAACCTGCTAAGAGGTCTCATTCTGTTTGAATCTTTGGGTTTACGAATGTTGATTTACAATAGTGGGACAGTTTTGCTTCATTTCAGGATGATTAGGCTCACTGAAAAAAAAAAAAACAACCATGAAACAAAACAAATTTAAAAGCAAAGGCATTCCTAAGTCCCGGTCGTCATGGAAGCTCAACACCTTTTTTTTTTTTTTTTTTTTTAGATAAATGTGGGATTATTTTTCATGGCTCTTCAGAGTACTTATGGAGTACTTTGACTGGAAACTTTGACTTTGACATAGCTTGTCTGTGTAAGCTGAAATAATAGCCACTAAGAAGTCACCTTCATTAATAAATACTAGACTGGAAAAGAAAATATTTGTTCAAACAATGATTTTGTGAAGTGCTGAAAGACCTGAAGTCCTACAGGGATGAAATCTTCCTGGCTAGACAATAAAGGCTTGGTCTGAGAAACTGGATTCATAGTGTACTGGTAAGTGGAAGGCAGGTACTGCTGTCAAGTGCACCTCTCTCCTACTGTAAAATAGGTTCTAACAATGATACACACTCTCGAGTAACAGAAAGTGAAGATTATCTAAGGAACTTTCTTTTCAGTTTTGAAAAATATTTCCACTTAACAGCCTTAAGTTCTGGCTCAGAAGAGCTTTGTAGTAGCATTCTCTAGATATCTGTAAAACAATCCATTTCTGTAGATGTCATTCAGAAATGCTCCACAGTATGAGCTGAAGAATACCTGTCTTGATAGAGCAATAATTCTACATTCTGCAATATATTATCATTTGGGATAGCAGTCATAACTTGTGGTGATTGTGTGGACAGGGAACACAACACCAAGAGCTGTCAGGGTTAAGCTGAAATAGGTAATATTATTTGAGCACCCTCTTCTCTACTCTTTCCCTGAACTCCACTCATACTGAGAGATGCTGTGTATCACCTATGGAAACCTCTGAAGTACTTGCTATTGATATTGAGCTATTCTATTACGGAGAACAAAGGGAAAAAATCTGCATTGTCTTTGGTCACAAGGAGGCCCACCTCAGAGTTAAGTATCTATGGAATACTTAGGGTATCATAGGTTGCTTTAGGATCCACTTTAAAAACCATTTTAAATTAATCTCAGGCTGTTCTATTGCTGAATTTATAGAATCCTTTCAACATTTCAACAGGGGAATGGTCTTAGATAACCTGCATCTGATGATCAAAATGTACCTGCAGAGAACATTTGTGGAAAACACAGGCTGTTTTGCTCAGAGGGTCTGCCAAGAGCTTGCCCTCCCTGCAGAGACGTATAGCCAGTGAATTTACCTGATCTGTGATATTCAGATCTCAAAACATGTTAGCTTCCTACCTTAAATAGTTTCATTCCCCTTACCTGCTAAGGCTGTAAGATAGTCCAGGCACAAAATGCATTTTTTTTCCCCGAAACCCAACTGTATTTTGGGATTCATCAAAAGCAATGTGGCCAGGTCAAAGGAGGTGATTCTCCTGCTCTACTCCACTCTCGGTAAACCCCACCTGGAGTGCTGCATCCATCTCTGGTACCCTCAGCATAAGGAGGATGTGGACCTGTTGGAGTGGTAGTCCAGAGAAGGCCATGAAGATGATCAGTGGGCTTGAGCACCTCTCCTATGAACACAGGCCAAGATAGTTGGGGTTGTTCAGCTTGGAGAAGGGAAGGCTCCAGGGAGACCTTAGAGCCCCTTCCAGTACCTAAAGGGGGGTAGAAGAGAGCTGGAGAGGGACTTTTGACAAGGGCATGGAGTGATAGCACAAGGGGGAAAACCAAGAGGGCAGGTTTAGACTAGATATTAAGAAGAAATTCTTTACTGTGAGGGTGGTGAGACACTGGAACTGAAAGAAGGTAGATTTCAACTGGATATAAGGAATGAATTTTTATGATGAGGGACAAGTGTAAAGGTTTCTTGGAATTACAGGGAAGCAGTAGCTTCAGAAGCTTGGTTTTGAGGGAAAAAAACCCAGCAGTATTAACTCCATGCCAGCAGAGGGAAACACAGCCTCAAGAAAACTAACTCACCCTCTTAGAGATGTTTTTCACCCATCACATCCAGTGGAATGGACTGATTTAGCCAGGGATAAATTAGACCCATTGAGATGTGGTAGGATATGTCATCTTCTTTCCTATATTTATTATGTACAGTGACAGAAGTAAATAAAAGGGATCTCTCCTTTGAGATGGATGTGTTAATATACGATTCAGACATCTTGGGCTTAATTTTTTCGAAGTTTATAAGTGTTTCCTACTCTCCATTAAATTAATGGGTCCAAAGTGCACTTGGTGAAATATAATCCAAATCCAGCACAGTCACAGGTGATTCATGGATGTTGGAATTCACATATTTCACCTTGGAAGATGTCATTGAAACACCAGTCATTGCAGAATTAGGTGCTTTTGACAAAACACGACTGGTGAGCTGGAAGAGCCCACCACACACACTGGTGGGAATAACAAACAGTGATAACCCCACACAGTCTCTATGCAAAAGACAAGTGCAGGGTTAGGCTAGGTTTTATCAAAAGTTCAGTGCTGGAGAGCATTGCTGCCTTGAGAAGGTGTGTCCAAAACACTGGGAGGGTTTCCAAAACTGATGGGGAAGGAAGGAATTGTACAGAAAGGTTCTAAGGATAGGACTGCATATGAGCATGAATTTCACCTCACAAAGCCCTTTGCCGTTCTAGGATCACATCTGCTTTCAAATCCCTCCAAACCAGCTTGCTTCTCATGCTCACTGTTCTAGCTCCTAAGGGTTACATCTGTTTAAGGACACTTATGAAAATAGGTAATTAAAAGATGCTGAACTCCTCCAGGCAACCAAAGCAACAAACCATGACCTGCTGGCTGACTCTATACAAACGAAACAATGCACCACCGTGTGTTCCACGAAAAGGGACACTGAATGCAGTGATATTAAGCACCAACCACTTGGGCTAAGGGGAAGAGATGGAAACTTAATTAAAAGATGATGTCTATGACTAGTATTTTTTCAAGATTTGAATGCTTTAAGAACACATTCTTTTTTTTCCCCTCCCCTATATTCAAAGTCAGCTACTGCCTCATCCCAGAAGTTCTGAGCACCTTCTTTTTCCTCTGAAGTCAGGAGGCACTGACAAAACCAAGCACTTCAAATCACTTCCCGCAGAGCATCATAAATGCATTCCCCTTTTACCGTACTCCTCCTCAATCCATGCTGAAGAGCTCACTGCCACTGAACACAGACACCTGATGTTTTGGTCATTCAAAGTGGGTCTGCAGGGTGTCCTCAATGCTAAATTCCTGGGACTGCATCCGCACTTTTTTTTGCTGGCATCTTCAGCTGCACGTAGCTCACTGGGAGCTTCCTGTGTGACGTGAGCCTGGGAAGGTGGGTCACTGCTGCCCTTCCTGTCAAGGGACAGGCTGTAACATAAGCTGCTCCAGAACAGACATCCTCAGCTTCTACCTGCAAATGCGGTGTGACTGGCAGGAATTCCATGTATGAGGGTGAAAAACAGGATGCATGCAAAGAATAGTAGTCAGATAACAGACAGAATCCTGGTATTTTTTCATCTCTTTCCATCCAATGGACTCTACAGCATAACAGATTGCTGTCACTGCATCATAGATGAGTTACAACTAGTAATTACTGACATGCTGTTTCCCTGTATCCTCTCACCTTGTCATCTGCTTTGGTTATTTGCCTTCCAGAGTTGATCTTTTTGTACAGTAGAGCACATTCAATGCTGCTTTCATCTCAATGAGTAACTAAACTTCCAAGGAAACACAGCTAACTCAGATGGTGTAAAAATCAGCAGGGCCTCCATACCAGTGATGATGCAAAACAGTTTTGCACAAAGGGACATTAACCTCAGTATATGAAACTGAGCAGAAAAATGTAATTCTGTGTTCCCTCCTCGCCCTTTCAGACAAGAAGACAGACACACAGATTTCTTAGAAACAATGGTCAGTCTTGTGAGGAGCACCATGAGACCAAACTGTCAGCCCTGGAAATGAAAGCAAAAAGCCACATACCAAATACACACTGTGCAAACTGGTGTCTCAATAGAGCAATGAGAAGAATGGAGCTTAGAGAAGAAAGCATCTTTAGGAATCCCTCTTACCCTTCTGCTACTACATCAAGCAGTCAGCTGCATCTAGCCAAGGCAGTACTCCTTTAACATCCAAGCAAAGTGACCCAGTGTGACAGCTGATGAAATTATAACCTCTGGTGTTGTAACAGAAAATTACATATACACATCCAACAAAATCTGGAAATTTAGATACTGAAAATACTCTTTCTTTCCTTCCCCTACTGGGCCTCCTCTCCAATTTCAGGGGTTGCTTGTTCCAGAGTGTCTCATAACTGGGCTGCAATTCTTCATTTCCATTCACTACTCCTAAGTTCAGCTGTTTTCAAAACACATGAGCTATTACTAAGAGTGGGCTAAAACACAAGATCACCAATCCAAGCCACAAAAGTATTCAGGCTGCAGACAACGCTTTGAATTATTTTGAGAGTACTTCTTCCCTGAGTCTTACTTTGTAAATAGGACCACAGAAAGCTGTGCGGTGGGATGTTACAGGGAAGATTAAGCAAGTATTCATTCTTCCCTGTAAAACAGCACTGTCCACAAGGTTGGACTCAAGGGACTAGAAAACTGTGGGAGTTGTTTCTATATTTCTCCAAAAGACCAAGTTCTTCACCCTGCCTCACCCCCATCAGAGATATGGCCTCTGGTCCTTTAGTGACATCGCAGCTGTAAGGGACTCTGTCCCTTCCGTGCTTCCTCCTGTCACAATTTCACATTGTCACAGAGACAAGCATTGTTACTGCTACACTGTTGAACACAGGTGGCTATCACGGATGCAAGAAAGCAGCATCTCATTCTTCTCTCTTGGAAGAACATCACTATATCCCTCTGTATGTTTTCGTCCTGAATCTTGGGGGCTGTATGGGAGAAGTAGGTATATTACAGACAGCTCTGGCAGCTGCTCTATGCTCTCTCTAGGAGGGAAAAGATGGGCAGAACTAGAATTTTTTTCCTTCATTAGAAATCTTCAGAAGCACTGTCAGAAAAAACATAAAGAATTTTTTAAATAAAATGCTGAAGTTGTAACACCATCTCGGACAGAAATTCTTCCTACTGTGTTTAATGTGATTCTGGACCCCAGTATTATTTACTCAACTCCTGTCCCCAACGGGAATAGTAGATCCAAAGCAGATCAGGGCAAACATGCAGGGCACTAAGGAACTTGCCTGAATCTCAGGCACAGGCATTTGCAAATTAAGAGTAGAGCAGTACTGACATGGTGATCGCTGACCTCACCAGCTGGCCCACATCTAAGATAAAGTGCATATGCCAATAAGCAGAGTAGGGTTTAGCTCATCAGTGTGTGCTTTGCTCACAAATCCTGTGCACCAACAGCTACATTGAGCAGGGAAGCTGGGGCGAAGGGAAGCACACAGCAGCAGCCTCTCTCCCATGGATTCCTCCCTTGAGGCTTTTGAGGTGAGATGGGCATGGCATTGCAAGCTTTCCCTTCTCAACATTACCATCAAACCAGAGGAGCCCTCCAAACTAGTACATCTGGAAAAACATGGCAGTGATGACAACATGGGAGAGTCACAGAGAAGGTGATGCGATGTCCAGTTCCAAGCTGACACCCAGATTTTGCAGACCCTGCTAGAGGCAAATGTACAATGATAAGCCAAGTTATCTGGACAGGGAAAGAGTGGACTGGAGAAGAAACCAAAGGGATAAGGCAAAAAACAAGGAAAGTGACCCAGAAAAATAAAAAAGACAGTGGTTGAAGCACAGCTGCCTGCTTACATCATGCACAACTGGGAATGCAGGCCAGACAAGTTACAGAGGTTTTCCAGATCTAATGCTAAACAAAATTAAAATCTCTCTCCCAATTTGGCCTCAACACAAATATACCCCACCCCAAGATCTCATTACAGTATGCAAAGAAGAGTTTTCTAAAGCGTTCCATTTCTGTAGCCAGCACAAAAGCACAATTACAGTTAAGAGGAAACAGAGAATTACAAAAGGAATTGTTTATACCAGCCATCCTAGCCACCACAGCATGTCAGTATTATTGTTACAGATCTATTATTACTGTTTTCACTGTACTGTACAAATTATATCAAAATATTGTATTATGAATATCCAAGTACTGTTTAGATACTGATACCCAGTATTCAAAGAACAAATTCAAAGGAACAAAAGAAAGGCAAAGAAAAGTAAAATGTAACATGTTACAAACATATTCTTGACCACAGCTCTTGAACTTGAGCTTTTAAGTGAGGTACATGAAGAGATGGATAGCAGGACCAATCCCTCTCACCAAAGAGGGATAAACAAGTGCAACAGCCAAGAACTATCTTCTCAGCATTACAATTTGCTGACTCTTACTCACTAAGACACTACAATGTTAGACTTCTTTTAATCTCTATTTAACTTCTATCAGATTTCAGGCTGTGAAATATCAAAAGGAAATGTGTATTAACTGAACTTTTCTCCCCCTAAAAACAGAAGACACTTTTAGGGCAATTCAAAGAATGGTTATCTGTAATAGATATTGAGTAAGAAATATTCTTAAGCTACTCTGTATGTGTGTGTGTGTGTGTCAGTGTGCGTGTGCTTGGGACAAGGACAAGAACAAGCAGGGCCAGTGGTTAAGAGTAGAAACAAGCAGGACTTTTCCTATGACAAGCAGACAGGAATATTCAGAAACTTCGGGGGTGGTGAGGGGAAACGGTGTTCTGGGCTATGAAGGTACGAGGAACAAACCTCTATATTTGTGGCAACAGAGCAGCAAGAACATTGCTGAATACCCACAAAGGAAGTAAGAGAACTGAAATGCAGACAGGGCTTGGAACTAGCTTAGAAAGGCAGGATATATGAAACTAAGAGGGAATCAGAAAGTTCTCAGCTGTTCTACTTTTGTAAACATTAAATATTAAGGAAAATGACAGAAAAGCACTTATGGAAGCATTAGCATGTGCACCAGCACAGTCCCAAGTACTGAACCACAAGAGATAAAATGGCCACTAGTTTGCAGTGACAGGCATTTCACCTGCTTACAAAGGTACCAGAGTGTTACCAGAGGCACAGTCTGACATACAGATCAGCAGAAAAAGCAACCACAAACTGCAGCTATTGAAAGAAAGGTATAGCTGCAGATGAAGTACCAGTTACGTTCCTAGTTTATACCCACATGTAAATAACTAGAACAAGCACAAAGAAAACAGGAATTAAACTTTATATTAAATGAATATCCATAAAATTAACAGAAAGAATGTCAAGAACAAGAGGTGTTTACTGATAATGTACCAACTGGGTACCTTGCTTCCCCTTTTGCTTCACAATTCCAAATAGGCACACTGTAGAAATACCATCGGTGTATGTCTAGTTCTTTACAATGCTTCACTAACAACAAACCAAGAGAGCCATGTGCAAGATCTATAACCTATGGTTTGAAAGATTAGCTCTCTTCAGAAACAACAGATAGTAAGAATTTACAGGACCATGTCTACAATAAACCCTGCTTCACTGTGGCTTCAAAATCCCAAGGCACATTATCACTGGTAGATTAACTGAGTTGCAGCTCTGTTTTTCTCGAGCAGTCACCAAAGCTATCAGTACAGCATGATCAGTACAGTATGATTTTACTTCTAGAACTCAGGAGACTTGTACTCTCAGTGACTTAGGTGAAGACATAATATGAGTGATAAAACAAAAGGCCTGATGCTAAGTTTCCAAGGCATTTGGAAAGATTATTCATGTCAATATAAAGCTTTTTAGAACTCTTAGGAATGAAATTCCTGGAGGTAAAAAAGGTTAATACAATAAAGACTATCCAACAGGTTTTACTTTTCTGGCTTAGCTGCAGCTTTGATAAAAGATGAAGGGATTTCTGAAGTTAGCCAGCACTTTAGGAAAGGGGAGATGTTGCAAAACGTACCAAAAAGAACCTCACACTCTCATGAATTACAATTCAACTCTTTTATTCAGTTCTCCATGTTAGTAGGACAGGGATCATAAGGACTGTCAACACCATGTGTGGACATCACTCCATTCCACATCATTGCTGGTCCATCTTTTCTTCCCTTCATTGTGATGGAGGCATTATCAAAAGGCTAATTGTCCCCACAAGAGGCAAAAGAAGACCTCCTGCTGCTGCAGAAAAACCTAGAAGAATAAACCATTGAAAAAGTTAGTCTTTGTCCTAAAATACGAACATCAGAAATTCAAGCAAACATCATAAAAAAAGGATCTCTGTACCCAGCACCTATCTGGCTTCCTTGATAGCCACATTACAGACATACCAAGGACTGAGCCATGGGTATCAAACTCCTCTTCTGACCTTGGAAAAGGCCTTTCCAGGTCAAGGAGTGAGATGCTGTGAAGGCTGTGTTCTAAAGATAAAATCTAGTTCCTGTTACCTTTCCAGTGGGTTGAGTTCAATCTCTGCAACTGCTGATTCAGCATCTTTCACACGCATTAGATTCCTGCGGAAATATTTCATGTGGAGGAAAAATTGTATAAAAGTTTAGCAAAAGCAAACTGCAGACTCTTCCTGCCTAGTTCTCCCACTGATAAAAGCTTCAGTATTTGCCATCCAGTAAACAAACATTTCCATTTGGACACGGACAAGTATTTCTACACATTACAACTGCACTACTCCTCCCATACACTGTTGTAAAGATGGGTGGGAAAGTAACCATAACATTTGTGTTGTTTCTGTTGGCCTTGAGTTTGTTCATGCATGGGAAAATATACACAGAAACAGACCAAGTTTCCTCCTGAAACTCACAAAATACAGGTTTCAGGCTTCAATACACAACACAATCAAACAGAAGGAACCCAGAGAATAAAGACTACCAGGCAATGCTTTGCACAGTAGCAGTGAGGAAGGGAAACTGTACACACTTTCTTCAGTAAACTGGACTTCTTGTAAATTAAATATTTACAGATATGTAATATATTCAGTTGCACAAACAGTCAATGTGACATTCCCATTGCTCATCAAGGTATAAGTGAAACATTCATCTTGACTCCTGGCTTCCCACTACATTGATATGACAGAACCAAAAGTACACCTGTGTATACAGCTACTGCTTAGTCTCTCTCTGCTTCATAGCACCTTTCTGTTCAGTCCAGCTAACACTGTGTACAATTTCCACCTCTCCAATTCCTCTCTCCTCAAAATGTAAGTATTTTACAACACAGATAAACTAAGCTCCAAGGAAGCTCAGCAATATTACTGCTTCAGGGAAATCTGCACAGAAAAAAATGCATGACTGACCAAAGAGGTAGCAACAACTGGGTTACTGGCTAATACAATACAGATTTTTTCTCCCTCTCTAACAACAAATGCTACTTTGAACAAGAGGGATTGTTCCAATAAATTCTGGACATTAACTCGTATGCCTGAAAATTAATGAATGTGATAAATTAATTTTATTTATTTCATTTTATTTATTACAACAACGAATGATGTTCAGATTGGAGAATAGGAGGAATTTCTACACAGAAGGGCTGTCAAACATTGGAACGGGCTGCCCAGGGAGGTGGTGGAGTCACCGTGCCTCAGGTGTTTAAGGAAAGACTGGATGTGACACCTAGTGCCTTGGCCTAGTTGACATGGTGTGTTCATTCAAAGGCTGGGACTCAATCTCAGAGGTCTTTTCTAACCTAAACTGATTCTGTCATTCTGCAAAATTAAGGGTTTTTTCCAATTAGAACTATTTACTTAAAAAAATCCAATGACCTCTAATAAAACTTCATTTCTTTTCCATTCCTGTATTACAAATCTCAATTATATTGCAATTTGTCTAAGACAAAAATTCAGTCCTGATTTGGAAAACTGTATGTATATCATATTACATTAAACCTCAGATTTACATAATACAGTACCTGCACTTGGGAATATGAAAAACATCACACGATGCGGGAAATTTAAAAATTCATTGTTGAACAAAAGCAACTGCACTTTTCTAGAGACAGACACAGAGGATATTATTGACATTCACTTCTGCTACTACTGCGTGTGTCTATCGCAATAAAATCATACAGCTCAGCAAAATCTGTGTTAGACTTCTACTCTCTGCCCCCATTCAGACAAGGCCAAGTTTAGCACAGCTGACTGTCCTTAGAGAGCACACCACACCTATTGCTCTGTTCGACCAAACCCTGCCCTACGCACCACTGACATTTCAGAAGCCAATACTTTTTTCTAAGAGATGTGTACAGAAGCACATCAAGAAGTGCTGAAAGCAAAAAGAAATGGCAATAAACGATAAAGATGCAATTCAATGTACGCAACACTTTCAAAGTTCTTTCTCAGATGTTTCTTTGTCTGCTATTATTAAAAGATAAGTCAAAACACTTCTCCCCAGCAACATCAATGACTATTGAACTGACACCAGACTTGGGATACAACTAGTGTAGTTCCTATGCATTTTAACTGCTTTCCCTTAACCATTCTACTTCCGATAGAAGTCAAGAACAGAATGACATATTTAACTCCCCAAACACATTTCCTTCCTTCCAAACAAAAAATACCTATTACCCTAACGCAGAGTGCTGTATGTAGTTGCATACAGTAAACTGCCTCCAAATAAAAAAGCAGACACAGAGAAATTCACATAAATCTTTTATAAGCCCTTCCTGCACAGAGACTTGGCAGAGCTTAATACACTGACATATTACTATGCAGACTGTATATTCTAGTAACACTTGTACTGTTTCTAAAGGGAACAACAGAGGGATGCAGAAATACCTTGAAAATGCCTTGCATGACAGCAATGTAAATGTTAACTTTTCTATCCACCTAATCCATCACCGGCTTTTCAGTTAGCATGAGGAACCTATCTATTCCCACCTTTCACATATGGATCACCCCTCTTGCCTGTCCATGGAAGTCTATGATAAGAATGGAAAATACTCTGCCTTCTTCAAATCTCTACCACATCAAAGATGCAGAAAACAGGATGCTTTGCTATGTCACATCTAAAAGAAAAAAAAACACAACCCCTTTGTACTGACAACCACATGCAGAAACATGGTTGATCTGAGGGACTGTTCCAAATGCCTTCTTATTTATACAAAAACCAAAAATCATTCCTGACCAGTTGACTAAGTCACCCCAAATGGTCCCCTTGCTCATTAAAAAAGCTTACGTATATTTATATACCTCTATCCCTTACTATGCTGAGAAGCAATAGCTTACAGGTGTATTGGGACAAATAAACCCATCTTGAGGGTCAGATGACCACTTCTTCCCAAATATTACTGTCTTCTAAACTCAGTGCAGTAACACCTTTAATCCACCTGACCGTCCATTCAAGTCGCTAAGCACTACAGTTAGTTTGCTATCAACAGAACTTCTAGCTCTCCTTGAGATCCAGCTCCCAAAGATTAGCATGCCTAGCATATATTATGTACAGAAAGTCTGGTGAGATTCCTCCTTACAAAAGCAGTTGGGAATGCTCAAGATCAGAAAAAGCTGTTTCCCTGCCTCATCTCTATTTGTGATGACAGACTGACATAGGCTTCAGACTCCTTTGCCTCTAATACCAGAAATTCCTTTATCTTCTTCACATCTCCAGCCTGACTGGATTAAAACCCCTTTTCTCTATGAGCTTCTTCTCACATACAGACTTTGCTCATCATTATATTTAACAAGGCTCTAATCAATTCTTCATCCAAAATATTTTCCACTTTGCACATGCAATCTCCTTTCACTCTGTAGTAATTCAGGTCTGGGATTTCCAGCCTGTGGTCCACATAGTACTTTCAAAGGCTGTATGGTAACTGAGAAGCTAATGTGAAAAGCACACCAGTTGTCCACAGCCCTAAGCAGTACCCGATGTGCACTGGAGACTATTTAGTTGCCTGGATATCGAAATTCAGATCCAGCTTAGTTCCTGCATATAAGCATTGTTCCTGATTTTAGTATGACTACCCCAACTAACAACAGGAAACAGAATTTGGAATTTATCAACCAATATTTAGCTGTCAGTGAACTAGAAAAATTTATGAAAGTACAAAAGCTACTGCTGTATTCTGCAGTTTGCTATATATTCTAGACACAATTTTTTATTCAAAATCCACTTCGACATGTTTCTCTGCATTTTCAGTAGATCCAGATTCAAACTTCTCCTATGCCAGACAGTTCTTCAGTGCTTCCATATCTCGATGCTTTCTCCTCTTTCACTTTCTTTTCAGAAAAAGAAGTCATCCTACTGGAGGCAAGCATTTTTATCTCTGGTATTAAAATGGAGCTATTATTATGGTGGAACATACTAATGACCTCTGCAGCAGTAAGTATTTTCTGATGTCTAAATTGGTGGTCCCTAAAGGGGAGTACATGTTCCACAGGGAGGGATGGAAAACAATCCGTAAGGCTGCAGGGTGAAAATATTTTTTCACCATTAATAAATACAGTTAAGTAAACACTTTAAATAGTCTTCATTTCGTCTTTATATCATCCTTGTTTAATTTCTTGAGTTTATGTAATACAAGAATATAACTTGTAAAAAATACATATTGGAGTTCACGCTGAAAATGTTTTTTCTGATAGGAATGTACAATCAAATAAGTTTTAGTTATTGGCCTGGATAACTAAAGAGGTGGTTGAAACTACCAGCTGTTAGCCACTAAGTCAGAAATGTTATATATATTGTATTTCCCACTTTCAAAAAGAATTTTAACTGTTGGTGATTTGACCTTTTCTCCTATCATGAGATACAGGAAGTCTCCCTAAAGTGCACTGATCACGGCAGTGCTAAGGCACCTATCATTTCAGCTATACGGTGCTCTCTAAGCAGCAAAAAATGCAGATGGGCTCTTGGCCTATGAGGCTGATAACTGGCTGACATCAAGAACATTTTTACCTTCATAAAATTCCATAGATAAAGATTGCAGATTCTTCCTCATTTATTTCTTGGTTTTTAAATGAGGTTAAAACTAACATTTCACCAATGACCCAACTATGATTAATCTTTCAGCCGGGCAGTGAATGAATGGGCTAGATAAATTCCTTCCAGCCTTATTTTCCAGTACTTTGTAAATGTGGCAATTTTGGTGAAGTTTAATCTTTTAAGAAATATACTGTGCCTTACAGAGGCAGACAGGAAACTGGAATGTTGAATTGAAGATGGTAATGAAGACATTGGATAACCAAACACCAAATCAGACAAGTCAATGTGCCTAATGTACTGCAGGCAATCTTTGGATGGTTAGAATTCTGTAAATTGGACTCACCATTCAAAGGGACAGTTCAGGGACTCTGCCTTTCTCCTCCATTCCCCTTACTCCAGTTAGTATTTTGCAATCCATTTCTCCCAGTACTGGAGGTTTCTCAGGTCACAGTCATGAGTTTCTTCTGCTGCTGCCACCTACCAGTTTTATTATTCTGTTGCAGCAGAAGGGTATACAGAAGAAGTTCGTGTTCAGCATGCACATAATCACCATCCTTTGTCTAAGATGTCATGGCCTATTCAAGTTCTACAACATTTCACCATACACTAGGCAAAGCACTGGGCACAACCAAGATCAATACGAGGCTTTGAAAGCCATTGCATAAAGAGGAAGGAGCATAATCCATAAAACCACCTTTCAAGAAACATTACATACTAAAACATTACATACTAAAACATTAATTTCTGCAGAATGCAGTAAGTTTTTATCAACTCTCCCCACCAAAGATCAATTGCAGACACTGCAAAGAACTAGTACTATATTTCTTTCAAGACAATCTTCATGTAACATGTATCTAAAATCAGGTTAGAGATGCAAAATTGTGATCCAACATGAATTCATCAATCAATTTGAGGAAAAGAAATTCTTATTTTTAGACATTATTACAAACCCCATAAAGACACCCAACCACATGCCTGAAAGTGTTACACCCGTGTCCCATAGCAGCTGATGCACAAAAATATACACAAATAAAGGAATAGGCCTGCCCAGTGCTGAGACGCAAGAAGTGGGTGTGTCTGAAAGGAAAAAGCATTGGAAACATAAGCACAACAGGTTTGTAAAATTATCTTGCAAGTAAAATTAAAGACACAAATTATACACTCAATTATACCAGTGAAATTGGATATCACTCCACTGACTTTCACAGAGTGATTCCAGGTTTATCTCAGTGTAATTGAGAGCAAAATTTGGCTCTAAAATTATTCCCTCCCACCTTAATTTGAAGCTGCAATTTATTGTATTGCTGATAAATTTGCTGTGTATCAGGAAAATATAAATTGAGACTATGAAAAGTAGACTATTTTATTATGGTATGGAGGAGTTATTAGCATACATGGAAAAATAATCTGAAACGTGCTAATTCTTTACAGATGTCATGGGAAATAAAATAATGCATTAGGAAACTTGGAAGTCTGTTTGTACGCTCATATTCTTCAACCTGGAATGTTATTCCAGTTGTCTGATATTTACGTCTGAGTAAAATAAAAAATACTCTTCCTTAAAAGATGGAAAATTATATTAGCACCCAACACTTTTACTCTGTTTGAGATTACGGGAGTTGAGTTACCAGAGAAGGATAAAATGTGCAAGTGCTTTGATACAGCAGTAAGGGCAACATAAAATGTGCCACCCCATCCTCCACAAACAGAAATAATCAGCCCAACAGTCTTTTTCTTCAGCACACGTATTCTTCTATCCATCCTCTTTACAGGATCCTGCTCTATTGAATTTTAATAGATTTAACATTCTTAGTACTAGTTTTTCATACCTATCAGCTCCTAATTGATGCTGTTATATTTTATGTTCATTTGGCAAATGGAAAGCAACATATCTTTCAAAAATCCAAGCTAAAATAGTACACTTTAAGACAAACTACCTTGAATTGATAAAGAGGAAGTGGAATGAATGTACTACAAAACTATCCCTCATACAGTCACATGAGGGGACTCGCTTCTGTCTCACCTGAGTAAAGCAAAGAACAATGACAGTTTTTTAAAGATCAACAAGCATAAGGAGAGGAACTGAGGAAGAAAAGCAGGATTTTCTCTAAACATCACGGTCAAAGAAATCATTCAACAAGTTTCACCAAAACGAACTGATGGGAAGAAAGGAAGGCAGACAAGTTAGCAAACTTATGAAGGTTACAGTAAGAGCAGAAAAGCATCAATTTACCTGACAACAGGTCGATTACTGGATGTCACCAAACTGCTGCGTTTACCCTTTTACCCGCTTGCATTACTGGGGGGAAAAGTTTAGGAAGGAACATTCTCAAGGATTTTTCATAAGTTCTCACTCTTGCCATCGGAAAGGGGAGAAGGGGTTTTCTCTGGATTGTTTGACTTTTTTGGCTCCTGAAAAGTTTTGCAAAGAACAGTAACAAAGTGTGAACTGTTAGAACACATTTCTGTAAAAAAAGGTAGAATAAGTCACACAAAATAGAGCAACAACAAATCCCACCCGAAATCCGTGCATCTAATTTGTGTCAGTTTTAAACAAACAAAACAAAACCGTTTCAACTCAAATTATAAACATGAGAGGGTTGGAGACTTCCAACAGCAGGCCAAGATCCACCATCAGAATGTTCCAAAAGTCACCCTCAAAGGTCAAGAAAGGTTTAAAGAAATAAAACAAAGGAAAAGGCATCAAACACCTGGTTATAAATCCTGCAGCGTTCAGTTTGAAACAAGTCCTAGAACAGTGAAAAAAATTAAAAATTAAAAAAGACAGTAGCAACAGAAGTTACCTGTCCGAGCACCTACTATTCCATAGAGAGAACAGGAGTGGGTCGTGTGTCTCACACCAGCCATAAAGCTCATAAACCTTCTCAAAAAGAGTGAGCCATGAGAAAGATACTGTACATGTGATCTGTTTTCAAAGTCTCTCTAAGCCCTTATGATCCATTATGTATTTAACTGACAGATTTTTGCAATAAGGGGAGAAAATATTTAGCAAACGTCACTGGTTTCATTTGTTGGATTTTGTAGTCCAGTACAGCATCTGAAGAAGCATCTCCTTTGCGCCTGACATACACAGAAGTTCCAGAGGTCATTTCCTGAGTAAGTATCACACGTCAGAGATAGCACACGAAGTGGAGAAAACTCTTCAAGAGTGACCATCAGCTCAGAACAAAAACATTAACAGTCAATATAAGCATCAAGCATTGACATTGTTTTACAGATGAGATGTTGTAACATTACAAGAAAAGATTTTATAAAACACACTAAAGGCATTAAATACAAGGCTTAAGATACAATCCATACATTGACACAGTAAGACATCAATTATAAACACAGTAAGTTGAACAGGAGAAAATCTCCAGTGTTGCAAAGAACAAAATTTCATCAGATGTAGCTTAAGAAACTTATTCTTGCTAACAAGAGTTTCTAGCTGACTGTTTCAAACATTAAAATACACAGAAATAGTTGGTTTACCATCAGTTGTATTGGCACTATTGTAATCCACCACTATGCTGAGACCATTTTTTTGGCACATGCTTCCAAACCCACATACGGAGGTAGTGTTAGTGCAACTGTATGGAAGTTTAGCATGGGATTTTCAGCACACAGAACTGAAGAAAAAGTGTATAAAACTGACATCTGGAGAATCCACCTTCAATGGGAAACACTGCCTGGTTACATGGGCTACATTTGTTGGTGTTTTTTTTCTTTAAGTAAAAACAAGATCCCCCTCCTTGCACCCCCCGGCAGTTCTATGCATTTCACTATTTCAGGAGGAATGGATAAGTAGGGAGTAAATACATGAGACAAGTGTGCCCATTTGTACCAATGAACTCTCAAGCAAGGTTTTCATGAAGCATCAACACCCAGTGTCCCAAGAAATGTACATGTTTCAAATCCTGTCTCCCTCTGTGACCACTATGCATAGACTTATCTCCAAACTAGCAATGGAAGCATCAACCAGAGGAGCAATTTATCACAAGGGAGTCAAACTGTAAACCTCTCAATCCACTCTTGCTCTTTCAAAAAATCTTACATTTACTTCACAAATTTTACAACTGTGAGGTGTGACCTGGACATTCTAAAAGGGCAACAGAAATGTAAGGTTCCTGTGAGCCACAAAATACTATGGAGATTCAAAAAAACCCCAGTCCAGAACATTCGGTTACCAGCTCTTTTCTCTAAAAGATGTTTCCTGTGATAGAAACACAGAGGTCCCATTATACCAACTAGCACATGTTTACTCCCTGCTGTTATTCCACATGTGCTCAGTGTATGACACAGCTAGAAAGGATTGATGCTATCAGCCCCTAAAGGAGTGCAGGTATCTATCAGTAAAGAGAGAGAGAGAAAAAAATTCCCCCCAGCCCCGCCAAATTCCCCTCATATAAAGAAGCAAGGGAAGAAGAGTCCCTGGAATAGAGAGTTTACTGCTCTGTGACTAGGGAATTAGGTTTCTTGTATGTTCTGTGGTTCTGCAACTCTTCATGGAAGTTGAAGACCTTTATATTCTTCAGGTATAACCTGTGCACTTGGAAGGCTCAGGAAGAAGGATTTGAAAATACCTTTAACTGCTGAAGATCCTTTTTTTTGCTGGACCAGCTGGTCCACTCTCCTGCTTAACATCAACAGTCAACCTTTCACTTGATTTTAATAATAATATTTAATTCTACAAAAAAAAAGCCATTTTATTACATTCCTTTTAAAATGAAAAAATGAAACTGTACAAAGAAGCATGATCAAACCTCCATAAAGCAGGTTAATACTGTTCTGTTTATTGCCTCTTGAAGACTCTCTGCATAGTGTCCGTGAGTTGTGTTTAAGGTCCAAGTGAAGATAAAACAGCAGAGCAGCAGAGAGGTGAAGGGCCACAGAGGTGGGCAGTGCAGAACCTCAGAGGGTACATGGGACATGCTCCATTAAAGTATCCAGAAAACAGCAGCATTGCACACACACAACCCCCCTCCAAACAAAACCTATTTTCACAAGATTATTTTTCGATTGTAAACGTTTTACTTTTACGTTTTTAAAAAAGAGGCTTATCTTTATATATATATATATATCTATAGTTCCAGGGTTTTATGAACCCAGAGAATAAGAGGGGAATGAAAAGGGAACAGGAGGAGGAAAAGGAGGAAGACAGGGACTGAAAAATGGACTCAGTATCTGTTTTGGTTGTTTTCCAAACCAGCTCAAGGCTAATGAGAAAATGCACAGCCAGAAGGATTAAGGAAAATCAGGAAGCCTGGAAAAAATTAGGAGCTTAAACAGCCAAAACCCCAAAAGAAATCAAGCAAAACAAATGCGCACACACAAACACACACAAGTGTGTGCACTCACACCACACACATTTAGGGGTCCAGGATCAATCTATTGATCATTTTTTGACTTAAGTTACATACTTGTTTTTTTCTTTTTTTCTTTTTGTTTTTTAATTCTGGCTGAGCTCTCTTTTTTTTTCCTCTTTCCTTTTTTTTAAATCTGTCACATTTTTCCCAAAGCTACATACTGAGTATTTCTCCCCAGTTATACTCTTTGGATTTCTGCCAACATCAGCTTTTATGTTCAGTGGGGAAAAAGTAAGCCTGGTAAGAATTGTATGAACTGCAGCTTTATTCTAAAGTTCCTCTGGACAACTAATCACTTTTAACCAGCTCTTCCCTCCTCCACACCTTACCACATTCCTCCCTCCGAAGAAAAGCAAAAAATAAAAACAAACAAACAAACCCCCAACAACGTACAGGCTATATCTCAGTGTTTTCTTAACAAACAGTCTGCGGTGTTTTCACTTTGGCCACTGTTAAAGATGCAGGCATAGAGAAGGGAGTGTTGGACTAGCATGTATTAAAGAAAAAGGAACATTAACATTGCAGATCTCTCTCAGAAAGACTAAAACACTAACAAATACAAGTCGATGCACGTTTGCTTTAAACTAGTGTAATTCTTTTTCACATTGGGTTAAACATCATTTTGTATACCAAACATTACAGTGCTGTTTATCTCCTCCAACCATGCAAAAAATAGTTAAAACGTGCCACTTCTGCCCACAAATAGAATATGACTAATTCCCCTAGATACTTTCCAAAATCAGGATTTGAAATGAGAAAAACACAGGTACTAATATCCTCCTTTAAAAGCTTTATAAAGAAATTTAGTCACAAAGCTGCCACTTACTACCAAGATGGTACAATTTACAGATTTTTACAGAAAGTTCACGTTAAGTCAACTGACACTTCCCTCAGCCTCGTCATTTGAAAGGCCGTATCCAGCAAGGTCAGAAAGTGATGACTTTAAAAGGATCCTGAACTTGCAGCTCCCACCTACGAGAGTAGGAACAGTAGGTGTCCAGGAATTTTGAAATACTTGGTATTTAACACCTTCAACTCACACATAAAGAATTTGAGGCACTCAGAAATTTACAGGATCAAGCCTTACAGAGGTAGAAGAGACTTAACTGGTGCAGTAATTCACAGAAGTTTCTAGAGAGCTGCCAGACAACTTTCTAAAAATCCTCAAGTGTCAATTATGCTTCAATGCTTGTCTGTGAAGACACATGACCTGCAATATATCTGGGGACCAAAGCAGCATCCAAATAAAACTGCCGCTTGGTTATGAACTGAGAATCTTTTGTAAAGCTGATGCTGAAGAATGAAGATAACTTAATGTTCTGCAAAAAAGCAGGGACAGCAATCACAGCACGTGTGCCTTTTACTCTTGCCCTCTTGACTGACACACCCACCCCCTTTTCTCATTCCTCTGAGCATCTCTGATAAACAGCATTGCAAGTTGGCTTAAAAAAAAAATTTACAAGAGAGAGTTCTGTTGGTCATCTATTTACACGTGGCATCACTCCACAAGGAGTTTAATCTCATTGGCTAATAGCTGGTTCATGTTGAAAAGAGCCCCCGGGAGCTTGGTGAGCAATTCTCTCTCCGTGGTCTCAGGGTCGCTGTCGACAGAGCTGGAGCTAGCACTCATATTGTCGACAGCGGCACTAGCTGGAGGGCCCAGCTCTGGCTCGCTAGTCTCGCTTGCCGTGGACACCACGGAGAGCAAGGACATGCGCCGCGTCAAGCGGCCGGGGGTGAGGAGAGAAGCGGCATAGTCCGCTATGATACCAGCTACATCTAAATTACAAGCCTTGTCAAAGGCAATGAAACCTACATTTGCATTGGCCTCGCAGACGTAGAATGAACCGTCGTCCTTCATCAGCAGGTCAATGCCGCACACATCCATCCCCAGGATGTTTGACACTTGGACTGCCAACTGCTTGCCTTGTTCACTCAGTGAGCACATCATTCCTACACCACCTGGAAAAAGTGAAAAAAACTTGCTGTCTGTACTCTGGTCACAGGTGACTGACATCCTTCTCAACTGGTCAGTGCTTTTCCATCAGGAAGCTCCAAAGTGAGCTTGCAAGCAGACTGCTGATGACTCACAAATCAACCTCCTTTCCACAGTGACTACTAATGAACTTGAAGCCACAGCAGGATTTCAAAAGATTCTGACCTGCCTTTGACGGGTCAAGATTATGACTTGCTTAAAAAACAGTTAAGTGATGACTTTTTAGTCAAGAAAAAATATCGCATCTAATCGCAGGATATTAAAAAAAGGAACTAACAAACCACTCTTGTTCTTTCTAAGGTAGAGGCTTTCCCTATATATTTTTAAATTGTCACAAAAAATCTTTCAGCACAATTAAACCAAGAGCTCTTGAGAAGACTACAGCTCTAGCAGGATATTAAAAAAAGGAACTAACAAACCACTCTTGTTCTTTCTAAGGTAGAGGCTTTCCCTATATATTTTTAAATTGTCACAAAAAATCTTTCAGCACAATTAAACCAAGAGCTCTTGATAAGACTACAGCTCTAGCAGATACAATTGGGGGCAGGGTGGAGGTTAAGACATTATCTGCTCCTGTCTCTCTCTACTTGTTATCACAGGTCCCTGCCTTTGAAGAAAGAGTTAGGGAACATTTGTGTCTGAACCTCAGCTGGTCCAGTCCACCATCAAAGTATTAACCAACTCACCAAACAATAACAAACAGAAAACCAGTTAGCAGAAAAATCTTTCAGGCTATATTTCCTCAGCATCAAGTAGTTACTAAAACCTCTCAGGCATTTTGACTAACCAAAACTGTACTACACATGAACATATTTTATCCCATCCACCCCTGCTCACGTTCAGTACAACTTCAGTCAGGCAACCTCAACCCTCCTTCCTTCTTTTACCCTCAGAAACCTCATGGCCAATACTCAAAGCTATGCAGAGTCTCAGTTCTGAGTGTGCTACAAGCAGTGCAGTAACTCCTCTTCCTTCCACATATGGTCTTTGGGGGAAGAGGTTGCAGGGGAGAGCCTGACAGACTTAAGGCAGCACAGAAGATGTACAATGTAATCCAACTGCTAATTGCCTTTGTTTCCTCTCTTAATCTTCTCTTGCACCCTCTTGCCAACTAACTGACTCCTCCACCTCCCGTAAGTGCCACTTTCTGTCTTCCTTCCTTTTCTGTTCCTCTTAACAGGATGAAACAAATGATAACATGGCATTAGCATGAAACTGCTACTGCCACATCAGTTGTTCCATTTGCGTTCTAGAACATTCCCCTGTTTTTCATCCATCCTATCCAACTTATACTGTGGATAGAGACTGTCTCTCCTTCTGTGTCTTCTCAACATGCATCTTATTTAATCCTTACTCTCATGCTTACTCTGTAAACCCCCAGCAGTAATAAAATAAAATAAAAACTATAGCTTTTTTCAGTTGGCTTTATGATTTTTCAGCTGGATTGAAAGATTCTGATCAAAACTACAAACAATGATTTTCCTACCAAGCGAGCAGTTACTCTGCATCCTCCCATCTGTTGAGCAGCGGAGCATGGTGCCCACCACACGGCCTCCTACTACGATGACACGTACATCCTTGCCATGGGACTCCTTAACGTATTTTTGAAATAAGTAAGGGGCATCGTGACGGATCAAATGGCTTAGGTCTGCCAAATGGTGCTTGTCTCGTGCCAGGAACACAGCTTTACCTGTATGGAGAAAAGAACATCAGAAGACTGAAAACAACTACCCATTTGAGAGCTGCATCAGTGATTCAGCACATGAAAGTAAAACCTCTGACGAGCATGCTGCCCATTCTCATAGGCTTCATCCATATACCCATTTACAAATTCCTCCGTGGACAACAGTGTTCCAGAGCTTTTCAGTGTTCAAGTACTGACAGAGCTGAGGAGACATATGAGTTTAAAACAAAACAAAAAAAAAAAAAAAGAAAAAAGCTTTAGATAAAGAAGGTGGTCTTGAAATTTCAACTCTTCTTGGCACAAGTCCTTAATGAGAGGGAAAAAAGGAAGACATACTTAAAGATCAACAGACATTTAATTAATAACAATTTTATTCAGCCAAGATGACTGGACCCACAACCTACAGCTTTGACACCCAGGAACCAACAACATGAAACCATTAAACACTGGGCAACTGAGAATTCTGAAGGCACAAGTATGACACTGCAAAACCAACTGCTTCCCTGTTGAGAAGTTGCTGAAAGCTGCTCTTCCCAACATCTACAAGGGCTCACGACTCCAGAATGAGGTTTTGCAGTGGAACAACTACACTCAGAGGAAAACACTAGACTCTACAAAATCCAAGATAATTTAGCAGATTCCACAAGACATAAAATGAATGGAATACACTACAATTTAAAAAAAAAAAAATCAACTCTGTAGAATCATTCGCCTGCAAGCTGTACCTCTAGGATTCGGATTTTTTAACCTAAAATATGTCATTTCATTCCCCTTTGTTTCTAGAGCACACCAAAGACTTATCTTTTCTTTTCCAATTGTACCAATTTTGATAAAAGTCACTCCTGAAACAGACTCTACCACTTTCCATCTAATTTCTAGTCTTCCAAGACTGCATTTCTTTCCACCTACAGCTACAATTCCCAACTCCTTTTCCCTTTTCTTAAGGGCTCTTTCTATATCATATTAGACTTGAATAAAGCCGTAGATTTCTTCTTGTTGCAGAACTGTCATTCAATTATGCTACTATGTTAACAGAGTACAAAAATAAACTGATAAACTGCCTAACTTAAATAAGGGAACAGAAATGCAGTAGCAGCAGAGATAAGAGAAATAACATGTAAAGAATTCCACAAAGTGCTCCAAAGCTCAACTGGGGTAACCTCTTTAGTCAAGATTTAAGGTCTCTGGAACACAGAACACTGCTTGAGAAACATGGTATTTCTCATTACAGAGAAATGAGAGTGTAAGCTTAAAAAATGACAAGACAGCAAAATCCTCCATGTGTTTCCTCTTTCTCCTTCTCCCATTCCTGACTTCATCTCTTCGCCAGGCACTTAATAATCCTACTGTATTCCTGAAACTGAATAGGAAGAATGATCCCCTGGATGGGAAATACTTAATTCCTAGGAATTATGCAACATCACAACATCTTGGCAAAAACATGATTGGCACGTTTGCTGCTGCAGCAAACTACACAGCAAACGGGCCTAAAATGACTTTTATTCATCAGCCAGTACACTATGATCACGTTTGCCTGTTTATTTTAAATGTCATTTCTAAATGGCTGCTCTTCAATTAATTTGAGTTTCCCCAACTCTCTTAATGTGAAAGGATACGTACTGTCCATAAATTTGCATTAGAAAAGTCAGAATTTAAAATGCTCTAAAAGCAAAACTTGTAAACAGATTTACATGAATCCTAAGTAAAAAGGGGAGTCAATAGCTGTAACTACCATTATTTAGCAGATCTTAACCAGAGGCAGTGTCAAGTCAAATCCACTGTCTCAGATTTTCCAGAGCTGCCAAATTCAGCTTGCTGCAAAATCAAACTCCAACTTGGCTTTGCAGCTCCACAGGCACTTTAAAAACATACAAAGTGGTATTACTGCCAACAGAAGCAGGTCTGATCTTCCTCAGCCCCGAAGTTTTGCTCTCACTCTTCCATTACATCAACACAAGCATTTGTGTGAGTAGGTGCTAAGTCATGTAAGGAATTAATCTAAGTACAAATAGCCCATCTAGATTCATCCAATATCAGTTTCTGAATGCATTTACTACATGGCTACAGAAGTACTCATGCCAGCAGAAGAGATGCACCCGAGCAGCATAGAGTGGGAGCAAACTGACAGACAGTAAAAAGGAAGTGGTGTCTTTTAGTTAGGACTTTTCTTAAGGTAACTGCTGTTTTATGTTCTTAAACTTCATTTTTAGCCTCTTTATACTTCTAGTACTTTTTAATAGCTTTTAAAGTATATTAAGAACAGAGCAACATCCTGTGCAAATAACCTCTGAAATTGATTTACAATTGGTTTCCTTTAGTAGATCACTATCTAACAATAAATTAAGTTGACGTGTTGTTTCATATTCAACAATTAAAACAAAATAGTAATAACAGAAAAAATTTAATCTAAATCTCTTGTAACACCACTGGCCCTGTCAGAGGTATTTTTCTGAAAAACAGAGATCCAATTTGACAAACAATACGTAAGATTTTAATTAAATCAGAATTCTAATTATAGACAAAGTCAAGTCAAAAAAACGTCACCGAATGAACTGTGATTTCACTTCTTATGCCTATTTTAAAGCATCCCTACAATCCATGTAGATTTCTCTTTACTTCCCCCAGGCCAAACCTGCCATTATTCCAGTTCAAAGCTTTCCTCAGAGAAGTCACCAATGCACTGCAATTTTGAAGCCCTTTCCCTGCACCCACTATTGCAAGACCAGGTTCTACTAAAACAGTTTCCCAGCATTGCAGTCTACTCAACATCCAGAAGTTGAAGGGGGATAGAATTTAGATGTACTGGAAAGAAGTCCAATACCTAACAGAAGACCTTTTTAACTATCATTCCTTGACGAGACCAAATCTTGGAGTGCTGCTCAGCAGACTCCTTGGCCTCACCCCTGACCTCACACCCACCTCGATGACCCCGCGTGTTCTTCACCACCATAGGGAACTCCAGCACTTCCGCCTCATCAATCATTTTGGAAAAATTCTCATGACCACCTGGCAAAAAGAAAATCAACAACATTATGTGCCACCAGTCTGGCATGGCCAAATTGGGGATGTAATTTCCATACCTTCCTCCCACCCTTCCAACTTAGATAATGCATTAAAAACTATCAGTTAAAAGAACTTGTTCATGGAGCATGATCAGGCTTTGAAGGTGTTAGTGATCTGTGGGATACCAACACCTATTTCCTTTGAAGACACAAGTTGACAAAGACCTCTTGTTCATAAGCTCAAAAGACTCAATCTAATCTTCCAAATCTGAATGCCCTGACTCTACCATCTTGTTCCAGTTTATCCCTTTTACTCTATCAACTCCCACCTGTTAAAGTGTCTAAAAGGAAAATAGCGAAGACATAATAGTAACAGTTGCATCTTAACTATAACCAGGAAAGCAACGAGGAATACAATGTCAAGGCATAACCTAAAAAGCAGCAACAACCCGTAACTTGTCACTCCACCTCCCCCCTTTCCAAGGCTCAAATGTCCTTATCTCACTATCCCTATATCGTAAAGTAGTACTTAAATCTTTTAATCTCATTGCATCTATAAGGACCTTAGAGAGTAGCTTTTAATCAACCATTCACACAATTATGGTTGATACTTCAAGGTTATTTGAGTTCAATTCACAAAAAGCTGACCACAGTACAAGCAATACAGAAGAGAAAGTCAGCAGACAAAGGGATGAAGCTCCCTCCAATAGCATGTGGAGTAAAGCACAGAAGTCAAGCCAAGACACTGGTCACAAAGCCAGCAGCAGCCCTCATGACCCTGTCATTGAATTTAATGCATGTCATGGAATAATACGTCATTAAGCACATCCTGCTTTACTTGGCAAAGCTAGCTCTCACTGATAACTTGATATTTAAACTTGCAGTTTAAGAAAAAAAAATAAAGAGAAAAAACCAGGTCATGCTTCTGTGGCAGACAGTTATGAACAATCAGATGTGTTCTACAACTATCCCATCATTCATGGACTCCCCTTCAGAAAATTAAAAACTCATTCCATTCTCAATGAGTTAGAGTAACCACACATATAAAGAATGGGTGTGTTTCTTCTCTAATGTGCTTTCAGAGTAAGTGATGGAAATGCTAATTCATAGTAATTGATAGAAAGCCATGTTTTTTGTCTGTCAAGTTCATTTCTGTTTTCATCAAATTCCTACTACCAAAAGCCTATTGGTGCAACAACACAAAGGGCAGGAAAGCACTGGTACTACTCAAGAAGGAAAGGAACATTGAGAGGTATCTTCAGTCCTTTAATAGATTGTAATTAAAAGCAGCAGGGTAGCTCAGCCAAATGGTTCCTCTAATCTAGTACTGCATCAAGAAGCACAGACTCCAGAGGCAGGCACAAGAAACAATAATTAGCTGTTTTGGTGGAAAACAAACCCCAAACAACCGTTAAAAGCTGAACAAAAGAGCCTGTACTGTTTTTGTCCTTCCACAAAAACTAATATATTTTGCAGACACTTTTATTCATACAGAAGTTTAATCCACTTGCAGGTTTTAACAAAGGCTAGATCTTCGTAGTATCTTAGGACATTTAGTTCCCCAAGTTCTTGTCTGTTGTTTCTGGCAATTGGAAAAGAGTTAAAAATGTTTTAGCAGTGACACCCAAAGTTAGTTGCTTGGAAGGCTGAGGTACAGTTGAAGTACTCTTCTGAAAGCATCACCAGCTAATCAACAAAGCCAAAACCAGACTTTGAGCGTCAGGACTTTAATATCCTTTTCTGGTTACTGAGCACTTAGCTGTGGAATTAGCCTCATGCTACTTAATTTCTAGGGTTTTCCAAAACTTGATTCAAATCTTTTGCACTGCAAAAGCATAAATTGTGGTAGGTAACCATGCTATCCTTTTGATCCAAAAGCCTTACCATATGAAAAAGTGTCTGGAAGAGGCACACCATGGCCAGCAAGTTCTTGAAACGTCCAGAACTTGTTGACACAGTTGAGGATGGCTTGGGGACGATTCATCAATCGACAGCCCATCTTCTCCAGGTGGCGAAGGACTGTGATATCGCTGTCACTCTGGACCCAAGGTGTTGGTACACGCACAACCACCACTTGTGGGTATGCAGTAACAAGCTCCCCTTTCACCCGGAGACCTAAAGAAGGAAAGAAAACATCCCAGTAAACTACAGGGTCTTCAGGAAAAGGTAAACAGGCAAAGAAATACTGCACTATCTTTGATCACAACAGGGATACCAAACTTCAACAGTGAGTGTTAAAACAGCACAACTCTCCCTAGCATGCATCTTGCACGTTATGCTGTTCCATACATGTCACTCTTAACAAAAACAAGGCTTTATTAGGGCACACAATCTTGAGCTTCTCCTCAGGGTGAAAGACATTTTTTCTAGGTTGACACACACCATCCTTTCTATGGGTGTTAGCTGCACACTACATTCACACCAGCTGTATCAATAGCTCAGGAGGTTCCTGCCTCCCACCGCTGGTTCTTGCCTATGGGATGCAGTTCATACCTTTCCCAGTCCCAGCTGTATTGATTCCTCTGTTTGTGGTATCACGTTACACAACATATTGCCAAAGTAACAGAGATTAGATACGACCCTTAAAAAAACACAAAAAACCAGCAGTATTTTTAACAGGCAATTTCAACAATCTGATTTATAGGTATTCAGAAATAACTTTATCAGCTAACAGGGAAGCACCCTGTGACATAAAGGCAGGAACCAGAAGGAAAAGCCAGCTTTGCGACCAAGACCAATGTATTACTTAATCATGACCTACAGTTTTACAGACTAATTGTCTGAAAAAGAAAACACTGAAAGACAGGCTGCAGGAATAGGAATACGACAGGATTGGACAGGAGGCATCAAGCTCAATAAAGATACACTGGCATCTGAGGATGGGAAAAGACAAATAGGATTTGATATTCACAGTATTTGCCTTGTGTTCAAAGTAAAACTTTATGCCTTCAGCATAAAATACAGAGCTCACACTGTCGTCAGCACCTTAGGGGTTAAAAAAAGAGAAAGAAGGTGGGCTGAAAAATCACAGTGCATTCACATTTCTGTGCCTAGCAAAGGCCAGCTGTAACTACGGAGATCTAGCCAAAATTAATTACCTGATTATTGTATTCCAAAAATGTTACTTTACAAATACAGACTTGCATCTACTCAGCCTGAAGACACAGATTGCCAAACAATGTATTTCATTTCAAGGTGCATTTGAATTAATTGTGAGAGATGGGGGGGTGAGAGGGAAGAAGGGAGGGTGTGTCCCCCTCTCTCTACTTCCCCTTTTTCCTTTCTTCTCCCAACCAAGACGTATTTTAGAGCTTGCCTTAAACATAACGAAGTAACCACCTAACTCCCAAAATGGAAGTGGATGTATGCTGCCCAGTCCTCAGGAGGACACAGAACCACACTCTGGAAAGGCCAAAACAGAGCCACATCCAATACAAATCCCTTTTTCCAATCCCCACAGCCATAATTGCACTGAGATGAGCAAACATAAGCAGACGGGTGCTCTGGCTGCTCACCTCATTAGCACCAAGCACTGCCGCATTGCAGCTGACATGACTCGCGTGTTTAAGCAAGCAGGCTTCAGACACACACCCCTCCCATTTCATAGAGGCATCTCAAGCAAGAGTAAAAACAAGACACTGCTACAAACCTAAGCAGACTGTGTACATCACAAAATGGACTACCATCTCCTTTAGCCAGAAAAAGAGTACAGATTCAGCAAGCAAAAGATCTTTTACTTGTCAGTCAGATTCCACCTTACACATGTATATTCCCATTTAGGTGCATGCCCAATTACACCACTTTTTGCCAATGTAATTGCATGCATGTCCTGATCCACGTGCAAGCTGTGCAACAATCATTTTAAAAAGGACTGCATATTCTACACAGCCCCAAAATTGCCACCGTTATCTGTGTTGTGAACCAAAACGACATAGTTTTCCAACTCATAATCTCTCAGTCTATTTTGTTGTTTCGCTTTAAAGCCACGCCACATGCTGAAGTTTTGCACCAGGGAGTCTGAAACAGAAAAACAGCAGTTTGAGGAGACATGTGTATGCCTCACCTGGAATTCTCCTGAATACCTGCATTGAACTTGACTATCAGACTGGTGTAAATTTAACCAGGCCACCATCCCCCCTAGAGTAACTTCAGAAGTACAGTCATATTATCAACAGAACGTTCTGAGCTTTTGTTCCAGATTCAGTCGTATTCTCTGGACTGGATACTGTTGTCCCCAGAACAGCAAAGAAAAAAAATCTCTCTCCTTATAGAAGGCAATTTACAAACAAAAAGAAGAACCACTCAATGAAACATGTAATTTGAATCACTACTACTGACACGCATCCTAAAAATTAGCTGCAGTTTCCCAGCAACACAGTGCTGCAAACAGAAGCAGTTTTATTACAGTAAAAAGGAGAGGCAAATTCTGCCATTTTGGAACAAGCATGCATTCAGCATTCCATCTGAGACCCATCAGTTAAAAATCAGGTTAACGGTCATTATTGCCAACTGGGCTGATAATATTGATTCAGTATGACGTGCTGAAAACAGTAACACAGAAGGTATTAATGCATACAATTAATTTCTTTTCCAAAGAAACAATTCATGAATGCAAAAAGGAATAAAGGGGAAAAAAGATATATTACAGAGATGTTACTTACAGAGTGGTTAAGAAGTAATCAAGTTGGGTTTTCTGAATTATAGTGTCTTTAGTTGAAAGGGACCCACAAGGATCATCATGTCCCATTTCCAGCACTACACAGGCCAGCACCAAGTACCACACAACATGCCTGAGAGTATTGTCCAAGCCCTTCTAGAATTTTGTCAGGCTTGGTGCTGTGACCCCTCCCCTGTGGAGCCTGTTCCAGTGCCCAACCACGCTCTGGGTGAAGAACCTTCTCCTAATACCCAACCTAAACCTCCCCTGACACAGCTTCATTCCCTCAGGTGTTGTCACTGCTCACCAGAGAGAACAGGTTGCTGTCTGCCCCTATGCTACCTCTTGTGAGGAAGTTGTAGACCATGAAGAGGCCTCCCCTCACTCTCCTCCTCTCCAGGCTGAACAGACCAAGTGACTTCCAAATCCACACAGAGTTGAGATGAACTCTCTTTTCTTTGCCGTAATAGTACCATCCTGGCCCAAAACTGTATCAGCAGGTTACACTCAAGGTTGCCTGTGGACAGTGAACCAACTTCAGAAACACACAGAAGGCAAATGCCCAGATCATTCAGAATACCTTGACAAATAACAAGCTGGTCCATTTGCTGGCATTCTCAGTGGATGCCCATGACATTGCAAACATGGCAGATAGCTATATAGTCATTGGAAGTACCAAAAGTAAAAGCCAGGAAAGGAAAATTTCATGCTTATCCAATACTGTGAACTTTCTCATCATAAAACAACCATTTTATCAGTACCTGGGGAACCATTTTTTTGGTTATCATATAACATTTGGGTATTCTTTGGTCCTATAACAAAGACTCCTGGGTTGGAATATCACACAACAAAACCGGATGTAAACCCTGCACTTGAACAAGACCTGTTCTTTCACTCAGTTTCAGCTTCCTTTGTTCTTCCTCTGAAAAGCAAAACTCTCCAAAATGGAACATGGTACACCTATAACATACATCAATCATCACAGCATTCAGACGAAATACAAAAGGAATTTTTGCATTATCACCCAGGAATGAACTTGACCAGTTACACCACATCCCTCAAAGTCAAAAAGCCTCAAGTTTCTCTCCAAAACAGCTCAAAGAAGCACATGATAGAAGTGGGTGGGTAAACACATGATTATTCATCATTTGCCTCAATCAGTTCTTTTGCTTTTCATTCACAAAGAACAGCAGGTGAGCTTAACATGCAAAGTTGCTGGTCCCTGCTAAAATGGCTTATTTTGACCCAAGCAGATGGAAGTCATCACATGAACCTACGAAGACCACAGAAAACTGACAGACTGTTAAAATGAAGAAAGAGGCAGAAACTACTACTGCTACCAGTGAAATAAGAAGATACATATCTATATCCTAATGAAGTTTTTGAGACACTAACTTCCAGCATGGTAGAGACTATTTGCACAGCAAAATATTTCAGGTGACAGCTGCCTCTGAAAAACCTCATGAGTTATCATTTAGGTGGCACACATTCCCAATGAAATGCCTTCAAAATACAGACATACAAATAACACTTAGTTATCCTGACTTAACAAGTTGATGCCTATCAGCTAACACTCCTAAGCTGACTATGTCCTTGTTCCCCTCCTACAGCAAAACACAAGGCAAAAAGCTTGACCTTAAGTCTCAGTGAAGGGGTTCTACACTATTCATGAATCACAGCACAGCTGGGACAAGCTTGCTGCTCAAATACAGGCATTGTAACAATATCCTGTAGAGCCTGCAAGCCAAACACGCCTCTGCAAACCAATCACAACCACAGCCAGAGTACCCAAATTCTTCAACTGCAGCCTCATGCTTTTTGCAATTCATAAGCATTGGTGCTTCATCTACAGTTATCCAACTTTCTTTCATTTTAGAAACTCTATGAAGCTCTTCTGCAATGGTATTATAAATGGCTAAAAAGGATCAAGAAACTGTATGAGGTTCCTGAACATTTCAATTTGCATTCAAGCGGTATTTTAAATTGCTTACATTTTTGAAACTCATTATATTCAGACTGCAGCCTACACAAACCCCTTCCAATCTCTACAAGGACCATTCATCAGCAGATTAGTAACTATTGCAAAGCAGCATCTCACGTCCAGTTTGCATGTAACAAACAACTGTACTTTATCTCAAACAAGGCAAATGTTTTCACAAAAGGAACACAGTTTCAGGAGACAGGTCTAAAATCTCAAAGATTTGCAAGGACATCAAAACCATTTCAGATGTTTCATAGCTCTTGATATACGAAACATCAGGCATTTTTAACAATGAAATAAAACTTAATATTAAATGAATTCATAAAAGTATTTCCAGTCCAAATTATAATTTTGGAAAATAATAAAAATAAGCAAACTGAGTCACCAAGGCCATGAAATACTTAGTACTCCAATTCAGGTCTTCAAGTACAGCATATGATCATAAGAACCACAGTCAAACTCTTCAATAAAATAAGATACACAGCTAAATGCCTGAAGTATTTAACAGACAAGCAGAAGGAGATCTGAGTGGGCTTACATGTAAATCAAATTACTGATACCAAGCTTCTATTTTTATACAACGATCAGTATTAACTGATAGGCTATGACAGATGAAAATACTGAAGTCACTGAAAACATCAGAAGATATGGCCTGGGGAAGAAACCCAAAGGTCATTGACATAAGAGTAACAAAGAAAAAACTTCCTCAGGGAGAAATTTACCTTTACTTCTACACGTAAGTTAAAAAAACCTAAATCAGGAAACAGATTTCCATGATGAAAAAGACCAAGCTTATCACTCTGTGCCTGAAGACAATTGGTAACTGCCTTGCTACCCATGGAAGCTCATGATCTATCATACTGCATTTCTGACCAAACAGATCAAAAGAGCAGGAACGATGCACAAAAGGTGGGTTTGCGTGCTTCATCTATGCAGTGCAGCCATGAATCCAGCAACATAAAACATTGCAGTCAGGAAGCTGTCTTCTTTCAAACTGACTTCCAAATGTATACATTTCACAGGATTTGTCTGAGAATTGCATGATTATTAAATTATTCCACGTAGACGATGGATAACTATGCAAGGAATCCTCACTCTGTGGCCTCAGCTACCCCAAGCAGCCACTTCAGCTTCAGTAACTATCACCTGTCTTTAGCAAAACCCCTAATAAATACCAACTCTCTGAAATATGTAAGTAAAATGAAGCAGGAAGAAAGTGTTTCAGTACTCAGACAAATCCAGTATGTGGAATACTTTTCCAACAGGCATACCAGCACACAAGTGAAATAATAACTGGTCATCATGCATGCAGCATTACAAAAAAATAAAAACCTGAATCACATTTCTAAAGCACAGAACGTACACCAGCTCCCATCACATTGCCAACAGGAGCTAACAGGGCCTGAGAACTTCCAGAAATATTACCCAGATCTTTCCTCAGAGATCTGTAAGCTACCCTGAAAGTCTCCAGCTCTCACAACTTTGTTACACGAATTTATTCACCCACCCATCCATGGAGCTGCTAATGTTTCCCAAATGAACAGTCACTCAGCAAGCAGGCTATAATGAATTCAACTCACTCAGCTGGGAAAAACAGGCAAGCCTTCTATCACAAAAACCTCTCCTCGTATTTTGAGGATATTACATCCTGCTACTTGCTTTTCCCAATTAATCAGTTGTTCTCACAAAAATCACTGAATTTTTCTACAAATCTGGACTCACTCCTGGTCTCAGAACACTGCATTACTATTTCTGGTTCATTTTTCCTCCCAATATCTGTCAGCCACAAGACACTGCATAATATTTGCATTAAATTTCTAAAGTGTTTAATAATTACTTACAGTTTACTTGCAGGGAATTAAATGTGTTTCACCCTAATTGCCATGTAAAAGCAAGCTTAAAGCTCAAAAGAGAGATATTCCAAACTTTAATAGCAAATTGCTGCAATAACAAGATATACATTCCCTCACTAAACTCAAATACAACTAGATCTCTAAAATTTTTAAAACTCAGCCTACTTCAAATATACATTCTGTCAAGACTGTGGCAGAATTTAATAATAATTAACCACAGCAGAATTAACATTAACAAAGTACCATTCCATACCTCAAAAGCTTGCTGCTATATTGATTCAACTTTATGTATCTATCTTATAAAACAACTCTAAGCAACATAAAACTCCCAGAAATTAGGTGATACATTATTTTCTTCAAACTTCATTTGGAAAACGTTAAGTTCACTGAGATGCATAAGTATTTTGGAGCAGTTGGCATTTCCTGGGGTTTTTGCCAAAGTCAGAAGCAGTCACTGAAGTAAAACTCTTCTTCTGGGAAGTGGCTGCCTGTGGCAGCTGTATGCTAGATAAAGTATCACACCTTAAATGCAATTTTATTTAAACCAGAACCTAACCTTTGAAAATCAGCTAAGCACAGTAGATTTTAAGAGAACCATCCATTTATTAACATTAAACTTCCCCCTTTGAAGTTGCACAGGAATTTTCTCTGTATCGCCACCTGACAACCACAGTTTATTAGTCTGAACACTAAATAGTCACAATTCCTCCAAAATTTCACCGCCATGTGAAAGCCTCTTTGATACCTAGTATTACCAAGCTATCTTTTATTCTAGTGTCCACAGATACAGAGTTCTACAATAATTTTGTGCTGGGTGTTTTAAGTCCATATTCTCTCCCTTCCTATCTTACTCATTAGTTTTTTCAAACCAAATTAACAAGTGCTGGCATTCAACCCTATGTGTTTAATATGAGACCTCAGCCTCCTTCTCCACAGAAACTTAACCAAAAGGGTTTCTTGCCAAGCTACACTTCCACAGCTCAGCAGTTCAAATGAAATCACAGGGAGCAGAGACAAAACTCATCTCTCTAAAACCATACTAAAATCATACTGTGCCATACTATTCTGAAACAGGGAACAGAGAAATGAAAAGGAACAGATCCAGCTTCAAGTCATGAATTCCTAACACAAGCAATGTGAAAACCTTCACAAAAGGCCACTGTGCAGCTCCAAACAGAACAAACAGGTATCTGAGTTAAACCACTGGTACTTCACGTCCCTTCCCGGACTCAATGGATCCCTTCCCTTTCCCAGGAAGAACACAGAATTATTCTTAGAAATGCACAGGCTACTGAAAATGGTGGAAAACTGGGAAGGATGATGATGCTTAAAGTGATTATGGCCATTCTGGCCTAGGGGGAAATAGACCTGATACTTACATGCACACCTCACTAAATCAACACTCAGCAGACTGATTATGGCTAAATCTTGTTTCTATCTACATTTCAAGTCGCCATACATTGGTTGCTTCTAATCCCAAAACATAAGTACTTCTTCAGAGTCATACATAACTGTGTAGTGAATGGACTAAAATATAAAAACATATGTAAAAGGTGTATTTCAAACACAAATTATGTTTTTTCAGTAAGTTAATCAATTTAGAAAGATAGTCAGATGCAGATAATGTCAAATTAATACAATACCCTAACAACTGAACATTGTTTGAACCAAAGATGTGTTGCTACGTATTTCATATCTAGTATGGACAGGCAGGAAAAACAGTCTTAGAAATTCAATGTTTTAACAATCTATGAATACTCTAAAAACACAGATTAGCCCGCCCAAATGAAAAACTAGTATCATATTTATGTCAAAAGCAGCATGAACCAAGTCTAAGAAAAAAGGTGGAATGAGAAAGAAAGGGAAAGTTATCTACCTAGAAAACAGAAATGTGTCTAGAATAGACCTTGCAAAGCTTAGTAAGTAATGAAGAACTGAAACTTAGAAAACGGTTACTTGACACCTCAATTAAAAGATGTCCTCTTCCCTCTGTTTATCTCTTGATAGCTAACATACTTCAGCTGACAAAAGCAGTAGGGTCCTAGCCCAATCACACACCTACAAGTTACAGACACTCAGCAGTCACCAGAGCTAAAAGTGCACATAACACAAAACAAAACAAGAGGAACATGTTCTGTCATAAAAAAAAAATAAATATTCCTATACCTATCTTCCTACTGCTTGCACTTCAGAGTCAGCTTTGGTGCCCACATGTTTGCACCTCAGGCCACCTCAACAAATCTGAATGCCAGAAAATTAACAGGTGGAAACAGGTGGGGTTTTTTACCCACCTTCATTGGTTTGTGATTAGAACACGAGTTGAAGAACCTGCACGAAGAAGAAATGATGGCATAATTGAGAACAGGGGTGGCAGAGGGGAAACAAAGAGCTCCCCATTTTGCAAGCCCAAAGCTGTGTATTTAGCAAGGCCTTATGATGAAACCTTTACCTAAACTGTCTGCTCAGTACAGACCACACTTCAAAAGGAGACACCTATTTATAACCCAGACATGATCTTCTAGTTTTTATGTGGCTGTAGGTGAGACCTCTTGCACCTCATTAGGTTTTTAGTAAATGGTTCCCACTAGGAGGTCTCAGAACGTTCCTGGGTCAAATAAGCCTGCTTTACCGTGCTTTAAAAGTCTAAAGCATCCTTAACTCACAGAATACTCACTTGTGGAAAGTATCTGTGCTTTACCACATATCTAGAGTGCACAAACACTGAGAGCCTTAGAAAGTTCTGGAATCCACACACCCACCCATGCCCCCGCGCTCCACCCCCGGCAAAAAGCAGAAAACCATAAACATTAAACAATCCCATCCTAAAATGCAAGTCTTCAATGTTACAGAACAAGAACAGAATCATAAAATCATTAAGGTTGGAAAAGACCTCTAAGATCAAGTCCAACCACTAATCTAACACTGCTAAATATATGTAAACTAACCTTACCGTAAACTCACTCCATTCAACACACAGTCAGCCTTTCTTATATTTTAAAATGTGCAGTTTCTCTTAATTCTGAATAACAGGTGAAATAAAAAAAATGTTAAGGATACACCTGAAAAAAATACATAATTGGAAAAGTCTTTCCAGAAGTAGAAAGAAATCTCAAGACTTCAAGCAACTCGGAATGGCAGGGTGTTCTCCTGTCACCTGAGATGAATCCGAATTTTTCCTGCAATGCCAAAAATCTACTAAACACCTTTACAATCCATAATTTAATGTACCTCTCTGCTACCAAACAATACTTTCTTTTATCTCAGTAATTGGCCTTGTTTTGATTTAAGCAAACTGCTGAATGGAGGAACATCCCATGTGAGTTTTAAATTTGTAATGAAGACATGTATCCTTCGTATCTGTCTTCCATAACAAAAAACACACCTAGAAGCATTTCTACATTGTCAAAAGCTTTTAATAGATTATATCAAACTCCCTGTCCTTTCCAGTTTTTTCTAAATATGTTTAGCTGAGCCTGAATTCTGGTGAATGGAAAGATCCTCTCGGCTTACTGTTGTGACCTGTCATTGCCTTTCTAATCAAACTGCATTAAATTTATGAATTGGAGGCACTTATTCTGGAAACAAAGGTGCCCTTCTTAAAGGAAGGAATTTAACTGTCATATTTTGGAAAAAAAATTGAGTTAAAATGGACTCTGAAGCTTGCAGAGATATCAACTCCGATCAATAGACAGATTCTCTGGTTTTGTGGGTGTTTTTTTACCATGTCAGAGAAAAATTTTATTTAGTCAGATGAACAGTATACAACAGTTTCAGGTGTCATGATGAGTACAGTATTTTCCTACACCAAAACCTGAACCCCACAAAACATTGTTCTAAACCAAAAGCTACAACCCAAAATTTCTCTAGTTTTGACAGACATTAACATAAAACCATTCAAAAAGCAAAGTTAGAGAAAAAATAATTACATTTTTCCCACACCTCTGTAAGTATGCTCACTGAGCTTGTTTCCCCTTCCCAGCTTTAAAGGGTTAAAACTACACTGCAGTAGCTGTACATATGCTCCATGCCCACACTGTAATGAGAACACCACAGTATTATTTCTCACCTGATTTGGATGCAGAAGCTTCCACCTAGGGCGAAAAACATGTTAACTAATTAAGATACTTAATCAGTACACTCCTTAATTCACTCCATCCAATCTGTAACTTTCTTACTGGAAGAAAATACTCCTAAGAATTATACAAGTATACAGTCCTTCCAACTAGTCCAGTCAAATAAAAAAGTCATGCAGGAGTAGTATTGTACTCACAGACAGCAGAATAAAGCAAGCAGAAGGGACATCCCCCACTGTCAGCTTGTTTTCACCTTTGAAAGCAACACATGTAAGAGATTAGCTATTTTACCACTAATCTCTAGATTCTAAGGGTAGTTCTGAGTTTACCAATCCCTACAAGTTCCTAAGTATCTTCATAAATATTGTCTCTACACTACAATCTCTAAAGCTCTCATGTCCTTTCTGAAATAATCATCTGACCAATTTACAAAGAAACAAAATTCACAGTGGGGCTACAGTTCTCATCACAAGCAGGTCAATGGCAGAGAATAGGAACAAAAGCTTTTTTACCAGCTTCAGGTATTAAAAATCTTTAGTTCGTTTACCCAATGCATAGATTCCTTGAAGAACCTCCTTTAAATATCCACAGATTGCACTTGTCTTCAAGATCTTCCACTTTACAGCAACACAACCATGGAAATTTCATTACCAAATGGCACTCTTGATATCTTCTTAGTAACTGAATTGTAATTTGCATTCACTCCTAGACTCTGCCTCTTAACAATTTAAAGCTCTAAAAGGAAAAAGTTTAACAGCATGCTATGCACCTTGGAAGACCCAAGCAAGAAAGGGGAAGAAACGAGCACCTCTTCAGAAATTCCACTGTTGGACGAAACACCCACAGAGGGTTGTAGTTTTAAGACAATTTAGGTCACCGTTGCTGCCGACAGTTTTACTCTCCAACTCCATGCAATCTTACAGTGGCATGTAGTTTCACCCACTCCCCATAACCTGTTCCAGTGCTCTCCAGACTCACTGGTGAGCAGGTAAGCTTCCTATACCAGCAGGAAACTCTTCTGTTCTTTTGTGGAATTCAACTTCTGCAGGTATTGCAGGCCAAACTAGCTCACTGTAGGATCTGATCAATCCAGGTGTCAACTGCAACAGAGAAGCCTGGATCATAGCAATGACAGCAAGGATCTGAACAGTTTAAATTGCCAAGAAAACGCTGTTTTGAGACTGCAGAATTCTCTAGAGTGAGGTGGGTTTTTCCTTCCTATATTTACAGCTCCATGGTCATCATCCTAGCCCAGTTTCCACTTTGTAAAAACAAGCCTATCACACTGATTTCTGTTTCTCCAACTCCTGCTCTCCCAATCTGTGCACATGATACAATTCTTCTACTCAGGTTAAGAAAAATTTGCAGCAGAATTGCTATAAAGGCCCAGCTGCCAGACTTATCTGAGCATGACAAACCATTACAAGCATTGAGACATGCAGTTTACATGTACAGCATCTCTTTTGCCTGCAACCACAGACCTTATTCACCTCAAAGCATCCACAAAGGGCATGCACTTTCAGAATCCTGCCTCACCTTTAGTCCCAAGCATGTAAGGAGGGGTGCACAAAGAACCATTTCAGTCTTAGGCCAGAATGATCCTGGGAAGATTGACAGAAAAACAAAAGGAAGCAGGATATGAACATGCACATCTCAAAAATTTCCAGTCATTACTAAGTTACTTCTCTCTACCTTTCTATCTGCACTTACATCATGACTTCAACCCATAATCTCTCCTCACTGGCAGCTGGATAGTTTGCACGCCTGAGGTACTGCGGTGAATGGATAAAGACTCTTTCAGGACAGGCTGTGAAAATAAGGGTTTGTGCTCAACACAAAGGAACAGACCACACGCATGCGGCTTTGCTTTGGAGTGCACAGAGCTAGTCAAGAGACCAGCAACTGGTACAGTGTGCTAACACATGCGACCATGTATTTGGATTTCTTACCCCTCCATAAGGGTGGTATAAGTTTGTGACAGACTGCCCTGAGATGCTGCAGAGGCTTCATCCTTGGAGATACTCAAAGCCTAACTGGATATGACCCAAGCAACCTGATCCAACTTCAGAGCTGGCTCTAGCTTTCAAGTTGACCACCTTGAGTAGGCTGGTCCAGAGGACTTTTAAAGATCCCCTTGAAACTCCATTATCCTATTATTCCCTGGGGCCTTCTCCTGCAGTTTATGCTTGGCAACAGCAGGATGCATGCTCCAAAATACAGTATTTCACAGCTAAAACTAGATTTGTGGGTTCACTGGGAAACATCCTTTCTTTCTTTCTTCTGCATAATCCAGATGATCTGACAAGTTCTTACAGTCATTAAAAAACTAAAAATCAAATTCTTCATGCTGAAAGTGGAAAGTGCTTCTGTAGGTTTGACAGTTGGCGGTGGCAGGGAACAGGATGTCAATGAAACTTGAAAAGAGATCAAAGAAGAAATTCAATATATGGTAGAGACAAACCCCTTTATGGAAAGAAAAGTAATGAAGGAGGGAAAGAAGCTGTGAAGCTTTTATTGTTAAGCTACAATTAAACAACCAAAACCAGGCCTTGGTCATCATCATTTCATTTTCCTGGCGGAAGCAGTCATCCAACAAGACAGTCCTTCACAGAAAGATGCAGATGCAGAAAGTTGTCAGGGACACAAAGGACAGTCCCGCCACGAGTTGAGTTTGAATCTATTTTTGTGGAACAAAAGCTACTTCAAACCTTTAAAGTCAAAACTGTCTCACTGGAAATAAACAGAGACAGACCGCAATCCAGACAAAGCAGAGTTAAACCTTTAATCTGAGTCTACAGGATATTCATGACTGTTGTCTGAGTCAGGGAAACAGGGACACACAGTTACATTAGCAGGAGAACTTGATATGGCCTCTTTTGTTATTAACAAAAACCTTCTTCATTGAGAAGAAAAGGGCATGATACAGGAATGAAAGCTGCCCCACAGCATTTGAGAGCTAAGATTTGGAAGGCTCTGCTTTCTAGAAAAGTGAGCTAACAACAGTGTGGCTGGTGAAGGAAATCCTGAAACTCCGAAAAAATAATTTCACAATTGCAACAACTAACTGCTTCTGCCATGGCAGGCTCACTAGTGCTCTGTTCCTGCTTCATATTAACCAAAGCATGGCGTCCTGCCTGGACACAGAACTAGGAAGGTAGTTCACCCTGTGAGTCTGTTCCTTATCCAGGAACAGAAGGCCAAATACTTCATGTTGATATCCAAAAGTAATGTATTACTTTTTTATATATATGAAGATGTCCTCAACCATGAAAAACAGCCTGCAAGGCACCTCATAAAATATGAAATATAAACACTGAAAGCAGAGCTGTCAAAAGAACCCAAACTATTCCAGGAATGGAATAAGCCAATTTCCAAAGTAGCTGAGAAGTACAGTAACAACAGGGACACACCAATTTACATATTCATGAAACAAGTATGAGGGAGAAAAGGTACAAGAGCAACCCCTTCAGGTATTTAGACAGGTGAAATAATTCCTCAATCTCACTGACAGGACACATATTTTCTTGAATGTAAATTTACCCATGGATGACTATACAGAGTATTGGGTTACCCAAATAGTTATCATTCCATCACTCCTGTCCTGGTTTTCCCCACATCTACATTTTTCAAAGCCTAGATAGTTGATGAATCCAGCATGGTCCCTGTGTGACTGCACATTATTTACACAGAATATATGCATTCAATACTACATTAAAAGGCTACATTGAGAGAAAACTATTGTGGCCACAAAGTCAAGCGCATAAAGGTTAGAAAAAGCCACAACTAAGGATATGTCTGTAGCATTGATCTACTACCCCACCCACACACTGTCTTCAAGTACACAAACAAACACTGTTTTTTCCCACAGCAGATATCAAATGCGCACAGGAGGTACAGCACTCACTTATCAAGCAGCTACTCAGCACTATATTTTCCTTTATATTGTTCAGTATGTAGTCCATGGATTGGACTGAAACCCTTGCCTGAAACACACCATTATTAATTTCTCCTTAAGTTCTATTTATTGTGCTTATCACAGTAATCACGATCTTAATTTATTTCGTCAACACCACAGGAAATCAGCGAGTATTCTACTGATTTCCCATATGGGGAAGGGAAACCCAGAGATAAGTGTTAAAGAAATTCTAAATGACACATTTGGGAGACTATGATTTCTCAGTTGTTCGTGCTGCTCTCATTGATTTTATTTGTGGATGCAACTATTCAGCACTTTCACAAAGCTGATCCTAGTATCCAAAGTCTGGGCACTCAGAAAATGCAAAAACATGCAATTAAAGGCAATTTCTAAGCAGTTCAATTTAAATCACCAGACTGACACTTTTCTTCCAGCAATGTTCTGCTTTAATTGTCACAAATTCTTCAACTACAAAGAAGGCAACCTACAAATTGTCCTCTCCTTCACTATACTTCAAGTTACATTTCCAGAAAACAACACCTTATACTTTCAGCAGGACGATGAAAAAGTAGCAAGTGATAAAATGATTTAAAATGTAGTACCTGAAAACAACAATGGACTCAAAAATGGAAATTTGATTTTGTTAATTTCACATTTTTGGGCATTTGCTATTGCTACTCATAACACTATTTTATCTTTGCATTTGCAGATAATCAAAAACAAGTTTCCCTGGCATATAAGTAACATATGCATGACACTGCAGCAGAATAGTGCCATGACTAAGCGGACAGTTCACCTCAGTAGCACTGGAGCTGCAGCCTCTATGTGGACCAGCACCTTAAGGTTAATGGGCTTCACCATCAGCAAGTACTTGTGGAACAAACAGGCAGAAGAACGTTTTTCTGCAGGAGAGAAAATGTCTGGCACATCTGATCCCACCCCAGGCACTACAAGTCAGTAACTACTGAATGCAGCTTGCTTTGCCCCAAATTCTCACTCCCAACTCATCCCCCTTAGCATTCAACCCCCTAGATATAACACCTCTGCTTCCACTGTCTTTCTGTCCCACCTTCACTCTATTCTCCTTATTTTTCCAGATAATTTCTAAACTACAGATTTCTCCTACTGTCATGTAGTTTCTGCACCTGTAAGTTTGAATACCACTCTAACCACTGGATTGCCTGCCTTGCCTTGAAACTTGTTTTCCATTTGAGGCTCCTTTATCAGTTTACAAGTTTCAACACACAACCCATGCTCCCACTGGTTTTCAGCTCCAATTTCCTTCTTGAGGGAAGCAATTTTTTATTTAGCATGAGTTTCACTGCAATCACTTCCTGTCACCATTTCTCATTCCAGCATGTTTGCCATGTACACTGCCTTCCTACCAGATTTTTCAACAGTGGCACCTCAGTCAATCCCAAATCAGTTTCAGTCATCTTGTCCCCACTATATTTGAATGGAACGAGTGACTCCATTTGGGTCTCTGTGTCAGTGAGAGGAGGTACAACCAATACGAAAGATCTCCATTTTAAATTGTGTGCTCAGACCAAACTGTATCTCCAATCCAGCAGCAGACACAAAGCCACACTACCACAAATCCTTTTTTTGCAAAATACAGGGCTATGTTACAACCATTTTATCCGCGAAGCTTAAAGAGGCCTTTAAGATACTTAACAGATTATTTTTTGAAATGGTAATAATTGGGACAAATTTATATCTATTTTCACCAGCAAAAGCCACTGCAGCTGAACTGAGTTCCAGTTCCAAGCTAGTCCTTCCAAAAACATCCTTACAGATTTATGGAAAAACAGAAAAACATATTCTTTCTTCCTTGAAGTATCCTCCTTCCACTGAATGACTCCACAAAAAATTTGCAAAACTCCCTCAAAAAGACACTTAAGGGACAGATGTATATTAATAAGAAAGGACAAATTCTAAGCAATAAAAATCTAATAGAAATGTTTGGCCCACTGTAATACTAAAATGGATGACACCCATCTGCAATGTCAAAAAAACCCTCAATGTTTCATCAGATGTCACTTAAGAACAGAATCACACAGAGAGAAGAGCTGTCAGTGTGTGGATTCTGGAGTTGAGGGCACTTGCCTGGGTGTAAGAGACTTGTCTAACATCTTCTGTCTTTGGTGGAGGTTGTAACAGAAGTGTATTTCTTCCCAGGCTCATGCCCTAACCTTACAATGAGTGTATCGGAGGGACCTGTAGTGAGAATCACATCTGCACTGTGCCCCAACAGCTCTGTCTATGCACTTCTATTCTTAAATTGCTTGTCAAACAAAATTGGATATTTTAAACAACTAAAGAGAACATTCACATATCTTTTTAGAAAGAACATACTCTTCTGTCCTTACAAAAACTTAAATTAAAAGGAAATCATCCCCCTTGAAGTACCAACACAAGACAACAAACATGATACCTAGAGGATATTTTCAAATCACTTTTGTAGAACTCAAGAGAAATATTTATTGATCTTCTAACCTCTTAGTTTCCCTACCAGATCTAACTATTCTTTAGACAGAAACGTCCAAGAATCAGATTCTGATAGCATGGATTTTGAACATACTCTTTCATGGATGTTACATTACAGCTATTAACTGTGAACAAAATCATCTACCCTGATAACTGTGTCAGTGCAGTCCAACCCCCTTCTCAGCTAAAAAATCAAGGAAAAAACACTGGCATATTTAGTCTTTTTACTTCACACCTTGACAAAATGTATCAAATCATTAGTGTGTCTCTTCCGATATCTGTTCTTTCATGTTTTACTTACAGATGTGTCAAGATGAGTAAGAAGCAGAGTGAGACAGTTCCCAGTTCAATACATGCCCTATGCAGAAGTAGAGAGCAAGAAAATCTTGCCGTATGATAGGAAAGGTTTTCTACTAGTTATCATAGGTAAACAATTTATTAGTGTAATTCTAGCAGGGTTTCTCTGACAACATGAGAAGAACACCTTTGCTCTCAGGTATTCTGCTCAAGTGGTCAGAGCACATGTAACACATTCTAATTCAACTTGTTTAAACTTTTGACAGTTACAAAGGCACTTTATCACACTTTTAATCCTAAAATGGACTAGGCCTTTAAAGAGACATAGAAATAACCTAAGCTCTTCCATTCAAAGAACAATCATTATAAGGACACCATGACAGACTTTTCTGACATTGTAAATGTTAATTATTTACACTATAAGGAAATAAAAAGTAATTAACAGTTTCAATAGTGGCACTCCTTCTTCTTCTTCTTCTTTTCATTCCACTTTTTTCATGCAGCAAGGGGCAGATATAAAACAAAATGGTAATTCTTGAAACTGGTAATTCACCACATTCTACAGACAAGAGTTTATAAAAAATAAAATTAAGGGACTTGCCCATGGCCACTGGTACTCCCAGAAGTCCGTATCAATTTAACCACTAGTGTTCACAGTGGAAGACCCATCTCAATACTGGTCAAAGTTCAGCAGTACCAGTCTCCCTCATATTCACAGTCACTGAGAATCAATCAACTGTCCATTGTTCGCAAATGGACAACCAACTAGACCTGGAGAAAAGGTGGAGAAAGCCAAAGCTAGTGTCACTGCTTAAAGAACAGGAAATAGAGTACTTCTCTGTTCACAAAACTAGTAAAGCAAGCATAGTTGACAGTTTCGTAAGATTTAAGTTTTTCACATCAATACTTGTGGTATCTCCTTATCTCTCACTCCAACACACAGTTTACCCTTCTGATTTAAGTGCTGCAGAACACTACTGTTTGTACAGTCATGCTGTTCCTTGACTTGAAAGACTGATGCAATACAAAAACACACCTGCCACCAAGAAGAGGCTGATTTAAAACTACACCAGTATGCAGACCTGATTCACAATAAAACTGCTCAGACAAATGTGCCAGCAAAATTTGCTTAGGTGACACAGCACTGGAACAAGAATTGTTGGAAAAGTGACACAAAAACCCCCAGCCAGTTAAACAACAGTCTTGTGAAACATTAGACTAATTTTCATTTCTTGACCAGGATGTAAGGAAACACATTTTTCATCTTGCTTTTGTCCTTTTTACATTATCATCCAGATGGCCATTCCTGAGAATTCTTACAACAATTAAAAATCTGGCAATGCTTTCTGGCACTTTCAGATACGATGACATGCACGTATGCTCAAGATGATGTACCCTACGAGTCTGATTTTCCTGGCTGGCTGTTCTAGAACACATGCAAATGAAAAACTTCAGACCTTAACACAGCCCTCTGAAATTAACATAATAAAATATTTCCATGCAGAAACATTCCTACCTCTCCACCTTACAAAGGTGGCTTTGGAGCCCATATCTACCATTGATGACATACTGAAGAAACAACAACTTTGAAAAGATCAAATTCATTGTTAGCCTTGTTATTTAGCATCGTTTGAGATAACAGTAGACCATTGAGATAAGAATAGAAATCCCTGATAGGAAGGAGGAAAACCGCAAGAACACCCAGGATGGTTAAGAGTATAAATTCTTTCTTCCTATATGCATCATAAGAAATCTGTCTTTAGTGCCACAGTTCTGAAAAAAAAAATTGTAATTCTTCTTAAAACATGTTGCAGCTGTCGAAATGCACTGTTATTAAATATGATAAGAAAGCAAATGTTTGAATTGATGTTTTTCCTACTAGAGATGTGTTTGTCTCACATATCTAACACTGGAGTGATCACCCACCTCTAAATACAGCTACCATTCCACAATGTCCTTTATATATAGTCCACAACTGCCTACTAGTAAAGCTTATGGTTCCATAACATTCAACACCAATCAGACTGGTAAGTGATCGACTTCCACAGTGAAAGAATAACAGAAAGAGTTTAAATTGATTGAGCCCAGCATTTTCAACAGCACAAAATTAACTTTGTGTCTAACAGCTTTTCAGTCCTTTGCACACAATGCAGTTTCTTCTCCAGTTCTCACTTTAGTTACAAACCAATTTCCCAGCTCTGCAGAGGAAGTAATGGCTGCTCTGGCTGTAGTCAGTAGCAGGAAACAGGCCAACTCTGCAGTGCTCAACAAGGCACCTTGCCAAGGCTGCTTGTCTCTGCTCCATCACTCTCAGAGCCACTGCTGCACGCTGCAGGAAGAGCTCTTGCAGTAACGTGCACTGCTGGACTAACAAGTGCCAGGAGACTACTGAAACAACCAGAAGGAAGAGGAGGTGATTAGTTCCCCTGTTGTGTGTTAGAAGACAGGCCTTTAGGTGACTCAAAGATGATTCAAAAATACTAAGTTTTGATATTTTGATATAGTAACAGGTTCTGCATATATAAAAGTCCTCTCTCATCATAGAGCCAGCTGATCCATAAGTGCTCTTCTTACCATTTCATGAAAACACAGGAACTTGTTATCCAACTTTACCTCTTTTCCCCCAGCTTTCTATACTTTACAGAAATGAGATTAGCTCAGTCGGTTAGAACATGGTGCTAGTAACACCGCAGCTGTGGGTTCAATCCCTGTATGGGCCATTTACTTAAAGAATTGGACTCAATGACCCTTGTGGGTCCCTTCCAACTCAGAACTGGAATATTCTGTGAAATCTTCCAACTATTCTGACTCCTCCATGTTTATTTCCAATCTTATCTAATCCAGTGTGAGGGGAGAAAAAAAACAACAAAGATCACAATTATTTGTTACTAGTTCAAAAGAAGTAAGAAATGAAGGACAGATCATACAAAACAAAACCACATCTTGCAAGATGAAAGACTTAAACAAAATACTGACTTCTATGGCAAATTTCAGGCCCACACGGGAAACACATTCCTAAACCAGCACTCCAACCTTTACCAAATTAAAAGAATCTATCCTCTAAATACTTCCTCTGCAGAAAAAATGAAGGTAAGAGATCTGTTACCAGATGTCACCCATATGACTTAAGAAAAGCCAGCTGACCATGCACAATGTATTATTGTTTTAGAACACATGATTACTATGCCCTTTTTTATTCCTCACCTGATCATTTGGTTTCACATTCCCAAAGGAAAAGCCAAGAAAGTCTTAGGAAAAGTTTGTACTTTGTTTTATACTTCAGTTACTCCAGCATCTCTTAACATTTTAAAGTTCATGAAAGCATCTTTCCTTAAAACTATTTTCCTTCACAGGCTGGTATCAGAAAATATGGAGATTCCAAAAACCTATAACAAAGGTATTGGTAAGTTGCTGACTCAGTGAATTCCAGTTCCTGCTGTTCTGGTAGCAAAGAATTTTAATGAAGATATTATTGTGTACCATTTTAATCAGGGAAAGATCCAAATTTCCATAAGACGTTCTTCACCAACGAACAGTTCTTGAACTGTGCTGCCCTACAAGTAGGGTGTGCAGACTGTGGGGAAAGGTACTTCTTAGTCCTAGATGTAGGTAAGAGAATATTCAGAATGAGGAGACAATTCTTGAGTATTTTTTGTCTCTTGCCCATTAAGTCTCCCCTTAAGGGTGGCACTTTCCTACAGGCTTCCTCCATCTCCACTCCATGCCACACTCCTGCTCACAGACTTTAATTTGCCTACCTTTAAATTCCTCAAGCCTGTTACATCACTGCATTAGCAAACTTAAACAAATACTTCAAAAGTACAAGTTTTGACAGGGCTCACTGCTAAGAATTTAGATGTGTGCCTGGGAATTGTTTTGTTACATTACTTGCTATGTATTTCAAATGAATACAGGAACTGCCAAACTAGATTAGACAACTAGCCACTTAGATGAGCTTAGACACAACACAAAAGCAAGCCAAGAGACATGAAGTCCTTATACAAGACAAGCAGCAACAGCAGCATTGGAAAGGGACAGGAGAAACGCAGCTGCTCTGTTCCACAGAATATCGGACTAGACTGGTTTAGCTTTAAGAATTTAGCTCTTAAACTTAGGCTGCAGCTACACTGAGCCAGTTTAAATCAGACCAGCTACAACATCACCCTCCACTTTTTTCCATACATGCATTCCTGTTCATTGAACTCCATGATCTCAGGGGTCTTTTCCAACCCAGCTGGTTCTCTGATTCTGTGATTCCTGCGCAACAATGTTGTATCTGATTCAGTAACCAACTCAGCAGCTTCAGCCCACCAAGGCAGCAGAAAAAAATTCTTATACAGCTCTTACTTTATCTCAGTTTTTGCCATAGAAATCTATAGAGTACTACTGCCAGTGTTCAAAGGAAACAGGAATGCATGACTTGGGGAAGCAGCCACTTATTTAAGTAAGGGATAAACCAGTTATTTTCACAAAATACTTGTTGAATTTAAATTATTTCCAAAACCATTTAAGCATAAATTGATTTTAAAATTTCCTTCTAGACTTAAAAGCAAAAGCTTTAATTTCACATCTCTTAACCTGCATTTACAATCATTTTTGGACTCCTGATTGAGGCATATCATGTGGATCTTGAGCTGCATACAGGTTCATCGTATGTCCAGTAATATACTGGGTCTGTGGGGATACTGAGTCATCAAGTTTCAGCTGTGGAAGATACGGAACCAGCAGGTACTGCTGGGCCCACACTGCTGGTTTGCCTGGGAATCCAGCCGTGCTTCCCATCCAGTCCTGCAGTACAGCAGAGTATTGCCCCAAGGAGTTGCTGCTGCTGTGTCCACCGACTGAAACAACTCTGCTCCTCCCCCTTTCCCTTTGGCCACAGCAGATCTTATCATTTCTGACATACACAAATTTTGTAAATCTCAGCACTGCAAGAGCTTTCCACATCTGTCTTTGGCTCTGGACTTCACTGATACATCAGTTCACTCTACTGTCAAGATAAACACCATGTGATTTGTGGAAGGGACAATTTTCAGTTCTGGTATGTATACCACTGTTCCGCTCAGTTTTTTTAAGCTTAGAAATGTCTTTTCCACTCCACCCCTGTGAAGTAAATCATTCCAAGCTTTTTAATGTCCTGTGCTGAATTTTTGGTGACTATTTTTGTTCCCAACAGACAGCAAGTCCACAAGAAGGATTACTGACTATATCATCTACAGAAATACCATATTTTTAAATAGCATCCTGTAATTTTCAACTTGACTTTGTAAAGTTAACATTTTTCTAACGATTTCTTACAATTTTCTAACAATTTACTTAAAATTTAAGAAATTGTCTAGGTTTTAAAGGACAAAAAAGAGCTCTAATCAAAGTGTGAATATATGGAGAAAAAACTGTTACTTCCTCCAATATCATGCATTACCTTCGGAGTTTGAGCCCTGAATCATTAGGTTTTCAACACAAATAACAATAGAAAAGGAAGCAAAAGCAGGTTATTATCTACTACGGATACATTCTCTTCATCAACTCCACTATGTTGTATGAAACTTTACTCAATCTGGATCCCTCACACAACAGTAGGTAACGAAAAGGGTACAGAATGCATTACCTCCTGGATTTTGTTCCAGGACACCTTTTCCTACGCCAACTGAGGACTTTAACAAGGAAAATGAAATACAAAGCTTTTGCTTGTGTCCTCCACCAGAAATCTGTATCAAAACATGTGCGAAAGGTCTAGGGAAAAGAGAATTGGAAAATTAAGAGGAAAGATTTATCACATCTCTCCATGAAAAAGAATTGTTTGATACAAGACAACTCCCACCTGTCAGAAAAAAACCAAAACAAACAATAAAATTACGACAGTCCAGACTATTTTTAACAAAATTTCTATCCGACAATCTTTCAGCATTTTTTCCTCACTCCTTTTCAAATGATTAGTTATTTACAACATTTTGAATGAACACTTTGTATGAGAATAATTTAAATTTTGTTTGCATTTTCTCTCCAGTAATTTCCTTAATTTTTCTCGTTCTTGTACTACATACTTCTCAGCATTAGTTTTCCAAGTTGCATACTATCTTTTTTCTTAAAATAGATGCAGCATTAGGAGACATTAGGCAGAAGAGAGCAGAAAGACCCATAATTTACAATCAGCATATTTAATTCCCAAAGAAATGACAGAAGACAGGAAAGAAGAAATAATCACCAAGAAATATAAACAATACTGAAATGCTGGAGGACTAATTATGCATCTCAGAGACTGCAGCTACAGTGCAGAATGGCTGAATTCACACAACACACTATCCGAAGGAAAGCACACTCAGAGCAGTAAGATGTTCAGACTTTTTGACAAGAAGTTACCTTGATTTGAAGACATCCTACAGAATTACAATCTGTGCTAAGAATCATAAATTCTTCAGATTAAAAGACAAAATAGGTAAATAAAATTTCAGTAATACCAGAATAAAAAACAGTGGGTTTCCCATGCATATGCTTGATTGATTCATACTACAATAGGGTATAAATTCTGACCAAAGTTCTTCCCCAGAGTCAGTTTAATGATTCCACTCCTACATAAGATTTCCCAATAAGGAACAAGGAATACGATCACATGACAGCCTCTTCTTCAGGTCTGAGAGTAATTTTATATTTTCTTCCCACACAGAATTACTCTAATATAACTTTCAGAAATGTACTTCTTCCCTGGATCCCCAGTGGTATTTTTTTTTATTTATATATAGGGAAAAGAAATGGAAGAGGTAAAGGTAAAAAACAACGCTGCAGTCTCCTTACTTCATGATTCAAATTAAGAAGTTGAAAAAAAACAAATTGTAAATGCAACACAGCTTGACACTGGTGGAATTAATATTCTGCCTATCTTATATCTTACTATCTACAGAACCTTTTTACTTAACGTTTCTAACACATTATTTTCCCTTTTAATCACTACAGGAAAAAAATCTAGTAGGAAAACAGAACCGAGATCTTAGCATTTAGTTTTAAACACTGCAAATTGTAGTAATAGTTCAAATTATTCTGATGCACATACTTTGTTCTTCATTACTGTTCTTTTCTGGCACATAGATTAACTCCACATCCATTCAGCAGCATGCTTTAGTTACATCTCATTATAACCTCTAGCTCCATGACAATTTGTACTGTTCACTGAAAATTCCTTTTAGACTATTTCAAATGTGTTTTCTATTTTGCAGTTGGAACACAGAACAAAAAGCTCTTAAATGTGACCCATAAAATTCAACTACCTAAGCAAAAATTAAGCTCCATGATTTCATATTCAGTACAGTCCTTATCCTGAACTCAACAAACGTTGAGAAAAGCCTCCTCTTTTTTCTGCAGAAGGTTCTAATGGTTCTAATGCAAATCAGCAAACTTAACAATCATATTTGATTAACATAATAGATGCTAAAAAACATGGTTATGATGTACACCCACACAATTTGTATGATGAATGATAGGTAGTCTGGCACACACGGAATTCATTACTAAAGAGTAGATGCACCATTTTACAATCTTTTTCCAAGTACCCTTTCAGCACATTCCCAGCCTCAGCTCATTCTCACCAAGATTTCCATCCTCAATGGTCAGCACCACTTCATCCATCACCAAGGCCCGGAAATCCAGCTCCTCTTCACAGCACTTGGCCTTCAGTGCTCTCAGGATCTCCTGCTGAGGATAATCTTCTCTGATGCGACGGTCTGTTAAGAACCACAGCCTGGGAGCAACTGAACTGCACATCTTGGACTTGTCTTGCAACCTTCAAGGTTTCCTTTCAATGCAACTGCTAGACAGTGGAGAAGATGAGACTCTGTTAGAGCACATATCCTCATGATCCCTGCTGTACCAAGTCCCTCTCCCTCTGCACAAGTCAGTCCTTTTCAACAGCCTGCAGCTTCCAACCTCCAAGAGGCAACATAATGTCTACATCTAACCTGTCACCCAGGTACCAAAACCAGAAACAAATCCATTTACATTTAATGGAATCTTAAAAGCAAGTAATCAGGTTTTGGTCCTCATCCTACCTTTCTTCACAAGAAGTACCAAAATGACGTACCTACTGGTACTGGTAATTGCATCCCCCTTTCTTGACAGTATTAAAAAACATGCCAAGAACTAAATACACTTTGAATGGCCATGTCATTACGATTGAGGTAACTCAGCTCCTCTCCTAGGTACTGCTAAAAACACCCAGTGACCAAGTTGATTTGTTTCTTTCCACCACATAGGGAAGAAGAGTGCTACCAATTCTTTATGTTAAAAAAGCAGCCAGGAAGAACAGAAGAAATGCAAAAAAACAGAATTTTCCAGATAACTATTTAGGCCTGATTTGCTCTTACTATTACTTCACATCTATTGTGCAATATACTTAGAAATACATTTAGTAGTATCCAGAACACATAATAATGGAAAAAAACAATGGAAAAGGGAGCATCAACAAAATGTTAGGAATACAGAACATAATAATATATGTTAAAAAAAGCAAAATCAAGGTCTGAATTTCAGTGTTAGCCACTTCCCACTCCAAATTATTTTTTTAATCACCTTTACACAAAAATGTATAGCACAAATTACTTCAGCACCAAGAACAGAAAAAACAGTTCAAATTGAAGAAATTCAGTGGTGTTAGAACTGATAACAGTAAGGTACTGCTCTTTTTGCCTTGAATACAGAGGACTTAGGCTATTTTTGAGTGAATATTTTTATTGAAATATTTTTTAAAGCTGTAAAACAATTACAGGTATGCTAATAGACTACTCATTTACACTCAAGAGAGACAAGAAGCAGTACGGTGTAGAGAAAAAGAATTCTGGAGAGAACCAGAGCTGATTTTGGTGTCAGATTTTAAACTTTCCAATTAAAATAAAAGAGGTGTACATCATAGGTTTTGCTCATGTATCTTACATGAGTTCCAAAGTGAACTGAACTCTGGGATGGAAACAGTTTTGCCTGGTAGTCCTAATGACAGGACCTGCTGTCAGCAGAAAACGTATATACGGAAGGACAGTGAGTATACAAATTTGATATTACAAAGAATTTGAGTTTCTGCAGCAGGTCTTAGGACAAAAGGATTGTTTAGCTACAGCCATAAGAACCACCTGTTTTTTTTGTAATTAAAAGGCAAGTTTTTTCTACTATACAGCTTTTTCTTAAAAAGAAGATAAAATTTTAAGTGGACATTTTTACTCCTGGTACTGACAACCGTAATGACAACAAGCAAAGACTGAGGACTTTTTCCATTGCTTTGGTAAATCAGGAGCAGCAATAAAGCCAAGGACTACAGTTCTTCATCCTAACAGATTGGAAGCAAGCAGAACCTAAGGAAAGGCAATCACAGATCCAGACCAGCCCTTGACAGCAGTCAAGATGTTCAAGGTAAAGCAGGAAAAGGACTGTTTGCTCCCTGCAGGAAAATGGGTATGGGGGTGGCGTAAAGAATATCTTTTGATATCTCAAAGAACCTCTTTGTTCTTCAAAGCAGCTGAAAGTGGAAACAGCAAGATGCAGCTTGGGCTTGCAATGGCTGACAACCATCAGCTCCTGCCCCACTTTTGTCTCTCTCAACAATGGATTTATCTACGTGGCGGTTTACATAAAACTTCCTGGCACAACGTGGCGGGCCGGGGGTCGGGGCAGGCTGTGTTTCCCAGCAGTGTCACCTCCCAAGGGCGGCCGGGCACTGTCCCTCGCCGCTGCCATTTGCACGAGGGGCTGGCGAGGCGGCGCAGCGCCACCTGCCGCCCCCCGCCGGGAGCGCAGCTCAGCCCGCCGCTCTGCTCGGGGCACGCAGCGCCCGGAGCGCCCAGAACGAGCCAAAATTACACACCACACACACCTTCTCAGAACGGAAAAAACTAAACCAAAGCAGAAACCACTGCACATTTTCAGGCAGCTTCGGGGTTTGTGCTTTGAGGCTCTTTCCCCCTCAGTGCTAGTTCTAGCACTTCTGCCAAAAACAAATATTTTTTCACCATTTTTCCCTCGATTTCTTTGCCAATCTACTCCCATTTTTCTCAAACCTCTTTTCTACATCGTCCCACCTCCACCTCCTCGGGTGTGCCATCATCTCTCCTTGATGCCATATTAGCACTCAATTTCTTAAAAATCAGCAAAGGGCCAAAGAAGAAAGGAAAAAAAAGGTATATCCTTTTTGTGTTTCCTCTACTTTTTAAAAAAGCTGCAGCTTCATTAAGAAGAGCTATCCAGGCATCTCAATGAGACCATTAAACTGGCAGGCATATAAAAATAGTTTGGATATGGGTATTGACCTCTTTCCTAGGTCTCATTTCCTCAAAATTTTAGAAGTTTTATGAATGTATATACAGAAGCTTGCACTGATCATAAGGAAAGCAGGTAACCACCTCAAATCTGGAAGCAAAGACTAAGAAATTCACTTTAGATCAAGCTACAAGCCAGTAGCAGATGCAGAAACTAGTAATCCTAACTATTGGTCCCTTCACCCCCACGCCAATACCACCATTTTTTTCCACCTGGAGAAATACCTTTCTCACTCTAACATTCTGTTCCTAAAACCAGATTCTACTCATCACTTTCAGCCTCTCCTTACAATCTCTATTTTGATTAAGAAGTTTCACAGAACACAAAACATGCAATTTACCCTATTAACCTAAACGTTTTACCAATCCCTCCCACATTCTCAAGAAAATGGTCTGTAGGAGGAAAGCTGGCCCTACAGTCAGATGCAGAAGAGCATTAAGCTCTCAAGTTGGATATGATTGCCAGAACTTTCCCTGAAAACCAACTCCACCCATTTCAATCTAAAAGACACAGCCACAAACAATGCTGGGTGTGCATGGAATACTTCCTACTCCATGAGAGCCTCTATTGCAAAATAAGTATGGTATATATAAGGGGAAGAGCAGATGTTTAAATATCCTCAAGATGACCAGCTGAAGTGCAGTTTTCAGTCAAAGCTACTACAGACAAAGTACTATCTTTCAAAAACTATTTAATAGATTTATGAAATTAAAAGTAAAAAATAACCATAAACCTAAGTGCATAAAATGGACTGGGGGAGGTAAAAAGGGTGGCATGAAAGTAAAAGCTCTTTGATAGAAATCAAATTCCGTGTCACAGCAGCCAAGCAGACAGGCGCATCAGCTTCAGGAAGCTGCATAGAACAGATTCTTAGCAACTCACCTCAACTTTGAGCTGTAGCACCCTTGTATTGCTTAAGCTAGGCTTTATTCCAGGAAGCACACAGAGCTTCCTCCCCTCCCCATCACATGCAGACCTATTTCCTCCCGCATTCCTTCAATCTGCAGTACACCTTCAGCAGCTGTTCTAACAAAAGCACTCACTGTTGCTCTTTTCCTACTTTACATCATATATGAATATGTTTCATTGGCATAAAAGGGAATTCAGCCAATCAGATCAGCTGTATAGAGAGATCTGGAAATCTTCTCTGAAGACCACTCTTTTTGCCTTGAGGGCGTCTTCTCTTCACAAAGAGATTAGAGACCTGTCTCCAGGAATGGGAGACTGGTCTCCATCTCCTCCTGTCTTCAACACCCAAAAGCAGGAGAAAAATCAGGAAAAAAATGGACTAGTCCTTTTTCATCATGATATATTCCCCTTTTATTAGGAGATACTAATTCATTTATGTTTCAATGACAAATGTGTAAGATAAAAGATACCTAGTATGCAAAAAAACCAAACAAACAAAAAAACACACTTCCATGTTCTTTCCACTCAGAATGCAACTACTCAATGCTTTTGTAAATTAAAAAGTCTGAGTTGTTTCTTCCCTATGGGAACGATGAATGGAATCCCAGATGTCTTGTAGCACCAAGAACCAGTGTGATCTAGCTATTTCAACTGCTCAGCTTGTGATCTGATGTTGCAGCACACTTCCACTGACTATACTGTGAGCTGGGAAACAAGTTACTGGAAAAATTACTACCATCATCTCCTCCCAGAATCCCCCCTTTTTTCAAGCTTGGCTCAGACTCTCAGTCTCAGTTACAGCACCGTGAAGCCCCACAGGCTCCAGTACCTAACACAGAGGTAAACCCCAACCTTAGTTTTAGCATACTTCTACGCATGTTTGATCCCTACAGCTGAGATAAGGATAATAAAAATCTCATGGAAGCGAGAAGGAATGAGCAAAGAGAGTGACAGTCATTACTGCCATGGGAAATGGAGAACTAGGAAAACCACAGCTCCAAGCACTCACCTCACTACCATTAACACTAATAACATCATCAATGCTTACCCCTTAAAACTCGTTTCCAAAACAGTGTTATTCAAGACGGAAAAGCTATTTTTACTTCCTTCATATCATAAATTAGCTAAGGCTTGAAACTGAGTACACATTTCCAATAAACCAATCGTCTCTACCCATACAGCACTTTCTAGAATGCCAGAAGGCTGCATTTCAAGACACTGAAGACCTAAGAATAGTTGGCAGATGCTTCCAAGCTATCTCCTTTAGGAGATACCTCAAGGCAGATCTGAATTATGAAGTCAATCTTTGATAGCAGATCAGTTAAACAGCTAATGAACAGTCACCCAGCACATGACCCAGCACATAATCTGCCATACACTGTCATGGAAGTCTCCATCTCATCTTAATGAGAGGAGAGCAGTATTTGAAACATTCCAGAAATAGGACTTTCTATGCCACAAGAACAGGTCTGCAAACAGTTCACAGCTGTTTTGAATACAAAGCACAACTAATTTTTTTTTTCCACATAAAGATACCGGAATGATAATCACATAAAGAAAATGTTAAGGAAGTATGTATGGATGATGAATTTATCGCATGGTGATAGAGATAAGAACTGACATCTTTAGAAAAATAAATCCAAAATAAATCAACTGATTCCTGACAATGCTCCTTCATGGTGATGCTTAAGGCCAACAGCAAGAAAAATTCCTCTTTTACACACCAAAAACTAGTTTTGCTAAGACTGTCACATAACTGTTTGAGACTTTCTGGAAAGAACATATTTTTAAAACCTGAGGAATCTGAAAAATTAAAACATTTATTTAAATGCATTTTATATAATATATTGAGCAGCTGCAGCGCAATCTGTCCAGTGCTGCTGCATTATCATCCACCCTTTACACATGCATCATAGAATTAAAGTCTCTGCAGGCAGGTAAACCCAAGCACACCTCTTTGAAAGCATATCACAGTGTTCACCTCCTTTTCCCTTGGACATCTGTACACTTCAAAAGCCAAAAGATATCGGAAAATATTAATTGTTCCCATTCTTTCTCAGTACAATCGCTCACCCCTGCAGACGGGCAACTGCACTCTCCGAGAAAGCTTTCATCTGCTTGTCTCCACCTTTGCACTGAATGATGTTCAAGATGCTAGCAGCAATTCTCCCAGGCACAACTGCTTCTAAAAAGCAGACATCCACACCCCACACTCCCCCCGTCCCCGTCTTTCCTCCTCTATATTCATGCTTGCAAGTAGATGGTTAAGATTCCTCATTCACACACCCCACTTCCCGATCACCAACGAATAATCCATTCTCTTTCCTCTCTGCAACACAAGCCCGATACTGGTCAGCATCAGCCAACCTTCTACTTCGGTCTTGGTATTTTTTCCTACAACAGGCTCTAGGCTTTTTCATCCCCTCCACTGTTCCTGTGTGCGCACGCACGCCCATCTGCAAATAAAACACACATTTCCTCCCACATCAGCTGCTTTTCCGATGAGAGGCTCTTCCACCTGTGCCAGGTTCCCCTGCAGTGTGGTACAACACCCCCTCTACTCCCTGATCCGTGTGTACACAGCCGGTTTTCCCTCCTCCCTTCCCCCACCTCGCAGTCTCTATGCATGCCTCTCCCAGCGCCTGGAGTGGGGGAAGGGAAACATGCACTACGTGAATGAATGGGCTGAAGAGACTTACCAGAAATTTGGTGAGGAAGGAGTGGAAGACGAAAAAGACACTAAAGATGGGTGTTTCCTTCGGCGTGCCAAGTGCTGCTTCAGTTCTGACTCCCTTAAGGAGGTCACGTGTCTTGCTAGGTACCCCTTCTCCTGGATCCTCCACTAACCAAAAGGGGTGGCAAGGAAGTCTTCTAGATTCCTGTGCACTACACTCCGAAGGGAGGGAAGGGTACTACCAAAGCTCTCAAAGCAAGTAAGGGATGATGATGATGATAACGGTCTCTTGGTCCTGTAACAGGCAATGTCTAGCGGATGCCTTGTGGACCAGGGGAGATTTCTGAGGGAGACACGGGGAGTAAATGACTGTTATAATAATTCCCAAATTGTCCTCCCCTACAGGGCAGGAGGGATGGGATGGAGAATAAAGAGTACTGATGAAGAGCTGTAGCTTTCTATGTAAAATGCACTCAATCCTTGTGTCTCTACTTCCTCAGAACTAAACCCCTAAATGACTCTGAAGCCACCAACACCTAGGGAGAAAGAAAAAGAAACACCCCTATTAGACATAAAGGTGTGCAAGGAGGATAAACTAATTCCCAAGGGAAGAAAAGGTGCCATTCAAGACAGCAAGCAAAGTCAAATGAAAATCGTGTGATGAACACACCTAGGGGAAATGTGCAACTTTAAAGAATTTACACCGTTATACTACCTCACATACCAATTTTAAGGAGAAGAAAAAACCCAGAAGGCTAAGCAGTTTGTTCTTTTACTGAAGAATGCGCGTAAAATGTGAAGAAAAAGATAAACTGTACCTACACGTGAACATATGACGAAATTAAGTTTTAAAACCTACAGAAACTATTCTTATTTATTTGTGCCAGTCCTTAAACCCCTCCCCCAGAATAACCTTTAGGATTCAGAAGAGGAGACTCGAGAAAAGTACGTTTCAGGTCAGAAGCATGTATTCCTATGCATTAGGAGAGTGTATTCTTATGCATTAAGACCCCATCCTGCCACAGAAAATAAAATAGCGGTTTATAAACGGTGACAAAAAAAGAAAAAAAATACCATGCCTAGAGGATGCTTGCTTAAATGATGGAATCAATTCAAGATTAACAGTGACACACTTGGAAAACGGATCCCCTGATAGATCCCAGGCACTAAAGTCACCGATGTGCTCTTTAAACATCAGAAAACAAAAGGGGAGAAGAAACCTAGTTGGGAAGATCTCGCTGCCAGACCCAACGCCGTCCACACACACAGACACACACACGCCCCTGTCTCCATCACGTGCAGAGCTGCCCCCACGGAGCCCCCCGGGCCCGCTCGGGGTCGCGGCCGCCCTGCAGCCCGGGGGAGGCGGCGGCCCCCACGCCGCGGCCCCACTGCGGAGCGGCGG